>JAAAKB020016994.1:0-14913 GCA_010014835.2 Apostichopus leukothele
AGCAGTAGTTTTAGAGTAGCGTATACCATCATCATGATGGTATACGCTACTCTAAAACTACTGCTAAACTATATAATGTAACCGTTCTACATATTGCTTGCATTGGACTATGGCAAAAGTACTGACACTACTACTTAGCTGGCATGTAAGAGAGAATCATGTAGCATTTAACAGTTAGCGAAAATGTAGCTTGCCCATCAGCCAGCAAATTCCAATAAATCACGAAGCCACCACCTTAAAATATATGCTGAACACAGGTTATTGCGTATAACTAGTAAAGACCTCCCCCCCCATACACCCTCTCCCCCCCCCCCACATACGACATCTCACCCCTACACACAACAATCCCCCACCACACACACCCTTAACTGATGGAATAATATCTGCATACCCATGGCCGGGTGGGTATTTCAACAAGGTGCACCCCGTTCACTTGTAATACCAGCATACTGATGCATTCACACATGTATAGGCCTTTATAAATTTATAAAGCAAAGAGTGAATTATATAGTGCCACTGATATGATATTCAAGCTATACACCAACAAAATGTCCCCAATAATATGTGATTTTAAGTGTATGAAAGGTTGATTACAACTTTTAGATAGCTGACAATCAAGTACTCTGCAATTCCCAGGGTTCTCTTGACCCTTAACGATTACATAGCCACTCAAATTATGCAAGCAAAAGTCAAACCAAAGTGAATATAAAGTAGGCTGTTATCGGTTATGTAGTACAGTTCTGTACATATATGTGAATTTTCATAGAGATACTTACAGCATGACCTAAGGTTAAATAAATTTTAAACGCTTTAATTGTTTTCAAGGATATGCAGGCCAAGTTGATTCCAAAAGCCGTTACATGACAATCCATAACTTTCTCTTTCACTTTTTTGTTCTCTGGGCTCTTTATAGATCAATCACTCCTTTAAGTGAGGCGTGTACACATTTCTAACATCCTTCATACTATTAACATAGATTGTTATCGCCAGTGCTGTATTCACATTTACAATACTACAAAGGTGTATCTATATATACTACTAATCTCTAATAAAATATATTACTATACTATCTATCAGTTTTAATGCATTGGAATTAATGATCCTTGAAGTTAAAAGAGTCAAAACGTATCAAAGTCATTTAAGTGTACGTTAATGACATCAGTTTGGTATTAACAAGGCTCTGTGAACCAATGCAAACGTCGGGTCACCACTCTAGATATATACATCACAGAATGACACAGATGTAGCAACTTTACTATTTAAACACAATATTTACTGTTTAAACACACTCACTGTATAGACTAGCTTTGAGCTTCATGAATTATGCATCATAGCATTAATAGCACTTGCAGGGTATACATTATGCCATAAATGTACATAAATTACCTCTACCTACACAATTAGTCTTTTGTTTTGTTTTTTCCCCTTCCTTATGATATCTTGTATTTCTACTTTTGTTCATCAATAGTGATTTTTTAAAGAAAATGTGCTGAATCTCAAAAAGTACTATGTGAATTCAAATGGGTACATACACATTGTACTCTGTACATTAGTAACAACACTCAGGCCTGTTAACTATACAGCATAGGTACAAATTAAAGTTCTTACTGTCTATATATTTAACATTTTGGTCAAAATGTTACAAGGTACAGTACTTAGCATTCTCTTAGGCGTTACTAGATGAATTATTACCTGGCTAAACATTAACACAATATTTATTAAGTTGTAAGCTACTTTGCAGAAACTACCATTTTAATGTCTAGATCCAAAATTCACTGAGTATATATCCCTCACACACTATCAACTAAAACCCAACCTTTAATCAGGACTATAATTGATCATTAAAGAGATGATGCTATCAGCAATAAACAACCTTGTGATTGGTCATTAAACATGGTGACAGGCAGGTCTGTCTGACCTTTGCTATATAGTTAATGCAGTCCCATTAGCTACAACTATGTAGGAAATGGACATTATAAGCAAATCAAGGGTTGTCAAGGTTATCCCTGGCAACTGTCAAAGTATGTACACAGAAGTAGTTCAATGTCACTAAATGTTTAATCTAGCTTTTAAAGTCTAGTTCAAGCAAGTTACATTCCAAACACAGTTTACATAGTTTAACTGACAATAATATGAGTGACTATATATCCTATAGGTCTGACAGCTAGCTGAACATGTAATTGATAAATCCTCCAGTTTCCATTCATCTATTGTAGGAAAATATATGGACACTTACATAAAGGATAGAACTTTTGAGGCGAACACTATTCTCACCAATGACGAAAAAAACCCACAACATATTAAATTTCCATGCACATTAATTTTGTTAACTTAGCCTAATGTGTACTCCAGGATTGTTACAATTCAACATATCGAGTTGTCCAACGTTGCCAGTTTGGCATTTTAAATGCTGAAAATGACAAATTTAGCATTTTTCAAATTTCATTGGCGGATGGAACTGTAACACAGGGACAAACGGCATTTTGTGACCTTCTTCGTTAATGGCTAATTAATACCATGCATATTTTTAATGGCTATAACCCTGCCAAATAGGGAAATAGTTGTTGAAATTTTTTAAATTCCCCCAAACCATTTGATGTTGTTCAGTCCAAGTCAGGGCCTACCTGTCGGTAAAATTCATTGGAATTTCTTAACAAAGTTTCATTCCCACACAATTCCTACCCATATACAGGGTCAGGGTACCCATATACCTGTGACAAGTTGCAACCCTGGTTGCAAGTTGTCCCCATATGCCTACCTTATGTACAGCAGGTGAGTTTGTGTAATATGTTTACTTATCCATAACTTATACATGCTGCCAATGAATAAAGGCATTTCCATAAATTGAAAGCACAGGAAGACTTCCTTCATTAAATGTAGCACAAAATTTGACCAGGAAATTTTACTATGTTGGTTTCTAATTGAATTGTAGAATTACATTGTATTCATTCATATTAATGTCAATGGAACAAGGATCGAAGTTACACTCATCATAGTTCAAACTTGCTAGCTACTAGTAGTACTAACTACTATACTAACTTCATAAAGTCTATAAAACTAGTACAAGGCTACTAAAACAACCTTCATGCATCAAGTGATATATTCAATTACATTATTTAGTTATTAATTAGTGTAATGTAAGGTTAATAGCTCCTGTTACTATTTGTTTGCCTTAACTAGCTCAATTCTAACATTTCTTGTTGCGGCTAATTTAGCCTAACATAAAGTAGTTCAATGCCCAACTGATTGCCAGTAAGGTGTTCGTTAACTTGTTTAGGCAATAGCCTAACTTAGCGTATCGTTACGTGTTAAAGTAAGTTGAAAATGTATCTAACTTAAAACACACCTTTCTCTGAGCCTCTCGGCTCAGTCCAGATTTTTCTGCGCGGTTGGTAGCCATCGTTTGAAGTATAAGAATTAAACTGACGCAGGTAAGCTTAAAAATGAATAATGTGTCTCTTCAAGTTCTTCGAGCGAAGTTTCAACACCCGTAAGTTGTTCAACCACAAACTACTGCCGAACACAATATATAGTACAGAACTTGTGCTGTGATATTGAAATCTGGATTTACTATATAGCGCACAATAGTATCCTTATGTTGAAGTTGATAAAACGATTGAGAAGTGTGTACTCGGAGGCGATTTTCTACCCCTTGCCGTTCAGTTTGTTTGCGTTCAGGTTTTTTGCCTCTCTTCTGTAACATGTGCCCATGTGTACTATATAACTTGTGGCAATTTTTTCTTGTCCCGCCGCTACGTTCAATCTCAGTATAACGTGTGGCTATTGTATGTACTGAACTTCAACAAGGGACACGCCCATTTTACTAACACAGGACTAAAGTCAAGGAATGTCGATCTGTATATTTATTATAGAAATACCGTTATCGCGTCGTGCATAAATATTTGAGTCATATGGAAATTTCATCAAATAAAATTTGGCATTACATAGAGCTTGTAGGAAATAGGGTTATGCGGTTAAGTATTTTTGTGTGTAACCGCAGTAGTCTAGTGGTCATTACAAATTCATTACGTCAAGGATAGAGAATGTCTACCCGGACGTTAATTTACGGGAAAAGCCCATATATGGTCAATACTATTTGCAGTTTGGTTTCCTTGGTTACAAAGAAGTAAACAAACTTTAATCCACGCAAAAAGCACGTGCTACATTCCACTCCTAACGTAACTCATGTCATTCACACTTTTACCCAAAAATAATGTTTGTGCCATTTACGAGAACATTTTCCTGCTACCCTAATGTGTATATTTCAGTTGACTCATTGGAATGTGCCAAATGAATTAAATCCACTTCGTTCCAAACAGTGGTATGGGGAATTATTGCCCTCTACCTGTGCTTCATCAGTCCCGGTAAACCTACTCTCCAATCCATCAACTCGTCTGGCCGAAGTTACGATGTAACACTATAACACATATGCTACATCACGTTCGCATAATTTGACCTCTTGAACTACAAATAAATCCAGATTCACTGATAAACAGCAACAAATCGTTCAGTTATTCGCTTTCAATGTACATTATTAGAGTAACATTGATTATATTAAATAATGATATAATTGTGTCAGTGTTGAAACGGATAGTAAGTTAGCTATCAAATACAATGACTTTTAAAATCATTTCATCTGCACATCTAGGCTTGAATGGCATCATGTTATGTGGCAACAAACGTAATATATCTCCAGATCTAACGCAAGATCATTGCTGTAAAGTTTTCAGAAAAACATGCAGGAACGCAGACCGTAATTGAATCCAAAGCGGCTCTAAACAAAATGGAAAAAGTCTTGCAGCATTAGCTCCTCACAGCTTGTATTTTTACATAAATTGTTCAGGAAAAGACATAATATATATCAAATATAATAATAGTACAAAATATCAAATCCTCAGGAACTTTCGTCAAGTTGAATTTTGTGCTAATGTATATCTTGAAAATACAAATTATCTTATCTATAATCAAAGTGACACTTTGTAAATAGATGGCGCTCTAACATAATATATGACTCAGCCGTTTCTCTATATACAGCTCCGACATAGCCGTGTATACAGCTCTGATTTCAATTATGACTGAGCCGTATCTCTTTATACGGCTTTGATTCATTTGATTCTGTTTACGATTATATCCTACAAAAGATATTAATCGTTTAAAACCCACAAGTGATTACACATAAAATTTTATGTAAGAACTTTGACCCGAGTGGTATTAAACGTAGGAGGGTGTTTCAGATGGAGTGGGGTACACTATCATTGGCTAGGATTGCCGAGTGCGCCGACATTGGGGTATAAATCTGTTGGGGTCCCGGGCGTGAAGCCCCCTAAAGTTGCAGTAGTTCAGACATTTACTGTTCCCTCGTGATTTTCAATCACAGAAACACATCGGAAAAACGCCCCCACCCCGCCCCCCCCCCCAGGTAAGCCACAGGCACGTGCTCCCGCTCGGTGTTATAAATAGACCAACATGTGAACTCAATTATATTGACAATTTACGCCATATGGAAGAGAAAACCCTCAGCGTTCAAAACTTTTAGGGCCGCTATCTATACCAGCCTGTTGTCAATTTGGCGTTTCAATATCACAGAAAATCTGGCAACGCCGACCTTTGCACAGTAGTACAAATAGATTTATTGCATTGTCTCCGTTAAAGCAGCCTTTTGTTTTGCGTGGTATGATTTTGCAGATAATTTTGCTATTCCGATATGAAGGCGATTTAATCATGGTAAGAAAAGTGGAGAAAACGCTTTGCACTCAGTGAAACAAAACTACTTGAATCACAAAGTTTTACAGAAATGGTGACTAAAAGATGGCACCGGGCAACAAATTAAACTTGTACTCCAGCCATGTATAGTTAAAGTGATAGAAATGATAGCACCATCATGCATCTAATTTCCCATATCCAGCCCAAAAATTCCGTCAAATTTCAGGAAAACGTCTTAATATGGAAAAATATTAAGAAACCCTTCAGTGCCAGCCTGAGGAAGCTCGTCATTATAACGTGGTTGTCAACGACAATTTTGTTCTGTCGTAGTCCTATCTGCTTTATTCGTACATTATTTCAGTCTCTGTCCAATAATTTTTGTCATGAAATTTTATGATGAGCTGTTATCCCAAAGTGACTTCCCTCTCTGGTACTATCATTCAAATGGTGTTTGAGTCTGATATTGTTGATAGATTCCATTCAATTATTACCTATTTTTGAATTTACCGTGATGAACATGGCTAATACAGTGTTCCGTAGCACGTAGCAGTTTAAAGCTCTAATTTGAATACTGCTCTAATCCAATTGTGTGACAGAACAGAAATGAAAATTAACCAATCACAGCTTTAGTATTTATTGAACGTCCTTTTAAATTACGTACGTCTGTGTACGTAGTGTGTGCCGTGTATACAAATATTACAAGTTGAATTGTTGGCAAGCCTACGTGCACGTGAATGCATTTACAGTGAATTTGAAACCGACATCGGTAGTTTGAATTTGAATTTGATCAATAATTTGAGATTTCTGAGAGAATTGTTTTGCTAACGTTTTGTGAACATAAAGCTGGATTTGATTTTTGCCCAATACTTTTGTAGTTTTGTCCAAAAATGTCGAAACATCGTCAAGATTTGCGAGTGAAGGAAGTCCCAGATACAGTTGTGGATACAACGACAAACAAACGCTACCGAAAAGGAAAATTCCTTGGCAAGGTTAATATCCGTGGCAACATTTGATTAAAATAGCTCAAAAATTATTAATACACAGTAAAACGGATAATTTTGTTAGATGTAGGCCTACGATTAATTAATAATCCAGGCTATATTACTAGGGCTTAGGCAATTGTAGTTTAGAGCCAGTCTAAGCCTACTTAGGCCTAACACAGTAATTAGTAAGAAGCTGAAGAAATGCCTAGCCTGCAGTAAGGATTACACGTAGGCTTAGCCTATCTGTCTTTTTTGCTTTGATTCACAATCCCATATTACTTTATTTATCGCAGGCCATCTTTGCTTTAGGCATGAATTATTTCAATACAGGCTAGGCCTACGTGTGATTTTAACCTTCCGTAAAATATCTGATACTTTGGACAGCTTAGGCACAACCAATTTTGAATCATACATTTGAAGACAACATAGTTATGACTTATGACAGACCTATATAACACACACAGAATAATCGATCCACGTATTGATAGCAGATGGGCAAATTGCTACACAAGTGCAAACATGTATAGCAGTTTTTGTACGTGTACCACAGCATTTTGTACTGAACATACAGTGCCTTCAAAACCTGCTATACAAAATAGAAGCACAAAATTATTCTCTCACACAGACTTAAGGCATATATTTTTAAATGTTACGGTATTCCCACCCCCTCCTCCCCCCTGCCGTGCACTTTGTTCCAACCAATTCACCCTTAAAGTCAACCAGTTCATCCTCATTCCCAAAGCCCTATGTTATTGGTTACAACTTGTCTTGGTAAAATATTCTCAAGAAGATTTCCTTACCAGTAGATTCAATTTCTATTTCAAGAATAATGTTTCTTAATCAGTAGTATTATTGTTTTAGCGCAAATTGTCATTTTCAATGCTTCAAAGTGTATCTGTTTTAACACCTTATTTAACTTGTGTTTTCTGAGTCATGCCCCCCCCCCCCCAACAAAACAAACCCTCCCTCCATGGCAATTAGATACTATTCAGTGACAACCACAGTTCATCATGATTTCATTGTTTGTGATTGACTCAAGTTACCACCGTTATGCCATACAGTAGATGAACACTAAATATGTTTTTGTTGTTTTATGTTTATTGAATTATATTTGTTAGTAACATTTTAAATTTGTTTTGCCTCCAGCTTCTGCTAGGTAGTAGGTACCTTCTGGTACAAACAAGTTCCTTTTCCAACATTGAGCAACTTCCATTTCGCTAATTGAGCAACTAAACAGTGAATCGTGTCAGACAAATCCTATTCATTTTGGTACATGTATGTTATGTTATATAGGTTGTTATAACGTGTATGTGTATGTGATATATATCATATATTTTCTTTTCAGGGTGGCTTTGCAAAATGTTACGAATTGATAGATCCCCATACAAATGAGATTTTTGCTGGAAAAGTGGTTTCAAAGGCCTTGTTGGTCAAGCAACATCAGAAAGACAAGGTAAGATATTTTTGCTGATGGTCTAGCCTGTTTTTTCAAAATTTGTTTTTATAATCTCACTTCAATCATTATGAAAGTGTCATATCAAGCAGAGAATGATTTGTCAGCTATAATGTATACAAAATGCCATGCAAACGACTATAGATATAAGTACAATGTATACAATTGTTTAAGAAACCAAAGTGCAGAGCCTGCTCAACTAATCCCTGGCAATGCCAGCAATTTTTCTACTCAGTTGCTATGATTAAATGTCACTTTAAAACCTTCTAAATTGCCAGTAAAATTGAAAAAACTTATGCAATGTTTTGTTTCAAGTATTTGATATTGATCTTTCTGCTCTTGATTGTAGATGGCCATGGAGATAGCGATTCATCGTAATTTGAAGCACAAGCACGTGGTTGGATTCCACAGTTTTTTCGAAGACGATAACAATGTCTATGTTGTGCTCGAGCTTTGCCGGAGACGGGTAAGAAGACAACCTTCAAGGAAGCATCACCATAATTTTTACCCGGTCTATCCTAAACCCAGGCCTAATCCCCCTTCTACCCCATCTCCCCCATCTCCCCCCTCCCCCTAAAAGTTGTAAACCTGGAGACTTGAAAAATATGTCATTAAAATTTAAAAAAAAATATGCACATCTCCTTGTATGTCTACTTTGTTTACTGATTTAAGATTTTTGCATGTGAGATTGATATTTCCACCATGAGATCATTTGTAAAACAGTGTAGTGTTACTGTACAATAGTGATAATTGCCAGGTTTTGCCTATCTTTGTCTTTTCCCACACAAGTTTTGTTTAAAATATTATTAGAAATCCCATGTACTTTAAATATAACAGGCTATATTGTTGAAGCCTTTTACCAAATTTGTATAATTAAGTGAAATAGAAATATCAATATAATATTATTCATATTCTTTCTTGCAGTCAATGATGGAGTTACATAAGAGGAGAAGAGCTGTCACAGAACCTGAAACCAGATATTTCATGATGCAGATTGTGCTAGGTGTGCAGTACATGCACGACACTAAGGTAAGCAGGGTGGATTTACCTAACAGTGCCCGAGTCAAAAGACTTACCTCGATAATCAATGCGCCAACTATGTCTCGATTAATATACATGTGACGGTCCAGCAAACATGCTTTTCATATATATATATGCATTGCAGAGAGCATCCACATTGAGACTTGTTTATCACTGGACTGATCTCATACAAATGTTTTAGATACAGTCTTAACAGATTAAAGGTGTTCTCTATGTACTGCGGTAAAATTGAAATTCAAATTTTACCAGTTTGTAAGTTTGTTCTCAAAGCCTGTATTATGCTGGTAGCTATCGTCACTATGTGACTGCATGACACACGTACATACTATTATGCAGGAAACTCAACTTTGTATTTATCTTTTTGTTTACGTTATAGGTCATACACCGAGACTTAAAACTGGGAAATTTATTCATTGACGATGACATGAACATCAAGATTGGAGACTACGGACTCGCAACGAGGGAGGAATTTGAAGGTGAAAGGAAAAGGTCAGTGTTAAATATGTGAAGTGATAGATTAAGTGTAGCAAATAAATGGAAAACTAGATAAAACCCATCAACCTTTTCTTGTCAACTTGTCATAAGTTCAATCAAAGTTGTCTTCTTTTTCGATTATGAAGTTCTGATCAACACAACACAGATTAAAGAAGATTGTCAGCAAAAATTGCCAAACGTATTCTATAGCGATATTTTATTTCTGTTTTTCTTTTCTTGGCTCTAGGCCTACGGTAAAGATTTAAGTACTTTTCTCATTTAATTACAGGACACTGTGTGGAACACCTAACTACATTGCACCAGAAGTTCTAACTAAGAAAGGTCACAGTTTTGAAGTTGACACATGGTCACTTGGTTGCATCATGTAAGTACTAAACATATTATTAAGCTCAAACTTTTGATTTAAGAATCCCATATCCTTTGATCAGTTTAAGCTTATGCTATAAGGCGAAATGATTAAAACCATCATATCTTGTGCTTCGCCATCCTTAAATTTATTTAAAAAAAATATCCCTCAATTTAATTTTCAGGATGTTTTTTCACTGTATTATTGTCTCGGTATATTTGTGATACAGTTTGATCACTTTATTGCCAGATTTTTCATATTTTGATGAAGACATAATGCACCGTTGAAAAGCTCTGGGAATTTTGAATTTCCCTTTTCCCGAAATGTGCATCAGTACTTAGCCTGTGTGGTCATGATGACATGTGTATATGTGTGTGTATGTTTATATGTGTGTTATGCCTGTAGCTCATAAACACAATATCTCTCGAACTATAGTGTGGATTAATTTCAAATGGTAGTCTGATAGCTGTAGATGTTCCCTATTGTGTTTAGAAGTAATGTCATGCATATTAATGAATGGGCAGGGCATGATGTTCACACTTTAAGGTGGCCATATTTTGACAAATTCTTTGTTTTCATTTTTGGCATGTTTGTATTGTTAGGGGCATCAAAACCACAAAGTGTTTACATTTTTTGGCTTTTTTCTTTCTCAAGGTTTCTGACATGAAGTTGCAATATTAATAATATGTTTTAACAGTATCTAATTCTGCTGCACCTATCATGAAACCTTGCTGAAGTTATTTTCTAATTTTCCATGTTACCTTAGTGAGTATTAATTAACCCATTAATTTATAAATTTGACAGTCCATCCTAATTTCTAGTCCCTGTCAGTCTAAGAAATTTAGAAAGTTGTTCGGAAATTAAGTTCTTGTAAGATTTATGGCTATTACAAGTTCCTTTCAATTTCTTCCCCCTTTTTCTTCCACTCGGCCATTCTGATTTTCCTCCTTCCCCAACATATCTCAGGTACACGTTACTGGTCGGAAAGCCACCCTTTGAGACTACTTCGTTGAAGGAGACGTATCAGAAGATTCGAAGTAACGACTATCATATTCCAAGCAACGTATCATTGTCTGCCAGGGCTCTCATCAGTAGACTCCTCCAGAAAGATCCCACAAAGAGACCAAATATGGCCACCATACTCAAAGATGACTTCTTCACCAGTGGTTATCTACCTCCAAAGCTTCCAACCTCTTGTTTGACTACCGCTCCTAGATTTGCTCCAGCATCCTCAAGAGCGCCTCTCTCAGAAGTCAAGGATAACAAAGGTGTGCATACGTGGATATTAGATATGCAGAACTCTTTGTGTGTTCCGTAACATAAACCCCTCGACTCCCCTTTCCAGGCTCACCGAAGTAGGCTAGAGTTATTTTTGTATGTGTGTGCGAACTCTCAGAAAGTTAATTTACTTATCATCCACAAATTATGTACAATTAGCTGCCCCAGTTATAAGTCTCACCATATATCAACTCTGGTTCATATCCAAAGACTGGACTATAAGCCTACTATATAGAATTGTGGCAGGGGTATACAAATTCTTCATGAATGTTTTGAAAAGTACCCGATTTTACTCAAGATTCTGAGGCTTTCCTTAGACAGTAAATTATGCAAGATTGGTGGGCCAAGCCAGCAATGTTGTTTCTGTTCAAGTGGTATTGTTGGTGGCAGCCAGGAGTGGTTACACTATAACAAGCTGCTTCACTATAGATAATACATTTCAGCTGGCTGAATGTCCAAACACTAACTATGCAACAATCTAATTTATGCTCAATTAACATCGAGAGCGGACAATGTGCACATTATGCTTTGTATGCAACCTCTGGTTTTTGTTTTAAAGGTAGCTCAAAATTATTATGTATATATTCTTTTACAGTTTTAAATCATTCTGAAATTGTTTACTTTGCTCTCACCTGCTGGCACGTTACCTTTCCAGCTATGCGTATCATTGCGTATCAAAAATGTATATATGGTTAAATTGGTCCCTCTTAAATTGATGAATATTAAAATGAATGAATAAAAACAGATGTTTACTGTATAGTCGTGACAAACGTCAATACTCTAGGCCTACAACACTTTCATGTGATATATATATGTATATATAATTATAATAAAAAATTTCAAAATCAATACGAAGCCTCTTCAATTTGTGGTAAAAAAACAAATATAGCCTAAGTTAGTGAGTTCAATTCATGACAGGCTTTAACATGATCTACTTTCTTTTATATGTCAGTTGTTTACATATATAGTAGCAGAAATTGGAGTAAGTGTCTTCAGGTGGATTGTAACAGTTACATTTTCATCATTCTGAAATAATAAGACACCTCATAATTTATGTAAGAGGTTTATTCGCCGTTTTTAAGGACTGTTTGGTTGCTCAGGACTGTCAATTAGTAAACGCTTAAATCAGAGAATTTCAGAAAATTGTGTGTCCCACACATTTAATTTATAATTTTATATAATTTGTTCCTTTGCCATACCTATGAGTATTTATGCCTAACTTCATCATTTCTAGTACAATAATTGTGGACTAAATTTCAAGAAAGTGCTATAATGTTTTCAGTGGTTCTTTTCATTTTAAAATTCAAAACAAGTGCAACATGTAAAAGGACTTTGAACGCTTTCTGTAAATCAATAATCTTTGTTTTTATTGTTCACCTAAATAGAAAACAAAGTACCAGAAACAACAGGACAAAAGATGAAGGGACAGCTAGCCGTGGTGAAAGCAGATCAAGACAATCCTTCTGAAAGTAAGTCATTTAATATAATTGAGTAATTAATGACTGGAAAGTTATTAAATTCTTCAAATAAAGTTTGTATGATCAAAGTAAGACACCATCCTACATGTGTTTTAAATCCAAAATGAAGATACATGAGCAAGGACCTGATTAAATTCTGTCATGTAAATGTCAATTGGAAAAGGCACAATTTTGACTAAGGGAGTGTATCTAAGTAGGGCAGGGGGTATCCCCCTCCTCTGCAGAGAAATTGTTATATGATGCTTAGTTGTAATTTGGTTTATATTTTGATTTTTGATGTTAGGTATTTTCAACTTATTCCATTCCCCCCCCCCCCCCCTTTCCCCTCCAGACAATTTCAACAGATTGGTGTTTGCTTCAAATTCTTTGGTGACTCTCCAAAAATTTGTGTTGACCCTTTAAAATGCTCGTCACCTCCACTTTGAATACCAGGGATCTAATAAACTATATCCATATTGAGATTACAGTTAGTATCGAATCACCTTTTATCAACTCATAAATCCAATTAAAGTTCGATCATCGATATCAAATTACCAATTTCTTCTAAGTTAATATTTGGAATTATGTTATGTTGCATGAACTCTCAGTTATTGGTTACCTCATGTTTTTGCCAACAGATGTAGATGCTCTCTACTTTTTGCCGGACATGCTAAAACAACTTACAGAGGTCATTGATTCCAGACCGTCGGATAAGCCTTCAAAACAGATTGGTAAGTTACTATCGAAATTAAACAGATTTAAACAGATTAACTTGTAGGAGTCAAAGAGTATGAGACTTCAATTTTTATTTTCTGTGATTGAGATGTCAACGAGCCAAATGGCAGTCTATCAATGTGTAAAAACCCCGATGTAGGCCTATAAGTTTACGTAATATGTTGAAAATCTACACTGAGGTAGTGGGCACTAAAGGAATTAAGAGGATAAGAGCAGAAATATGTGCTGGAAAGAGGCTTTTATTGTTGCAGCATTTGAAAGTTTTGAGCTTTTTATGATGGCTGATAGGGGCTATTTGGAATCACAAACTTGATTATTAGTCATGTTTTCAATGTATACATCACCCATAACATGGTTACAATTAGTGACTAAAGTGGTAGTAGGACTCATCTATGAGTCACCTTCGATTAAAGTTAATGATTAACAGGCAGATCTTGGGATTGAAATATGAGAGCAACGTTGAAGACGAAGCATTTAAATGTCGTGGGAAAACTAATATGTGGGCTTTGGATGTTAATTGCATATTTGTAAGTAATCTTTGGGGAACACAGCACAGGAACAAGAATTTCTAACCAGTGTGATCCATGTTAATGAGTGATGAGTTAATGATGTAGATTTCAAGTTGTGAAATGTGAGTATTGTGGTGATGAGTTAACTAAATCTGGAAGTCCTTTATCTGTGCTCTCGTTTACAGATGAGACGGAGGATCCAGCTGCCGTTCCGGTATTCTGGATCAGCAAGTGGGTGGACTACTCTGACAAGTACGGTCTAGGATACCAGCTCTGTGATGGTAGCGTAGGGGTCCTCTTCAATGATTCCACACGACTACTGCTTCATCAGAACCAAGAGTAAGCATTCTTACATTCTCTAGCAATGTTTTTTTTTCAATATTGTAAACAAATTCTAAACGATTTCCTAGTGGAAACGGGGGAGTTGTTCACATTTTTAACGTCGCTGCCTCCCCACTTCATCTCACATAACACTGTTACATTGCCTTAGCATATTGGTAATATTTAGTTATTATTTTAGATGCTCATTCATGAGATGGCAGGAAACTCATTTTTTGCAACATGAAATGTTGTAAATAGTTTTTGCAATTGTTTGTGTTTTCATATTACACATAATTATGGCGGATGTGCATCAGTCACATCATTACTGAATTGGACTGTATTTCTTAATGATCTCCTTCTCCATATCTTCATTATTGTCACATCTCCGACATTTTATTCACTGTGTCCCATTTAAACTACTCACACTGATAATGTACTGGCATCACATACTGATGTATATGGAAGGGCACAGTTGATTCACATTCACAACTGAATTTCGTTTCTTGGTGATTTTGTTAACATTTTCGTCTCACTTCATTCTTTGTTGGTTACGATACGACGATTATACTAAGATGCGTGTTGTATTGTTTTA
>JAAAKB020017104.1:0-14912 GCA_010014835.2 Apostichopus leukothele
CTCCTCCAATAGCACCTTTTTTCTTCACCCCTTTATGGTTGTGGGTTATAACGAACAAAAATTAACACGCTCCCCCCAAAATTGCCCTCCCACCCCCCCCCCCCCCCCCCCGAGATGTACTGTGGTATAAAGTAAAGCACCTTTCCCTATTTATTTTTGTCTGGCATGCCGTTACCATCTCCATAGTCATCATCAAGCAGTGGTAGCAGCGGATCTTCCTCCTCCTCGTCTTCTTCTTCAAGTTCAAGTTCCTCCAGGTCGCCATCTCCCACCCCTTTGAAGAAGAAAACCAAGAAGAAGGACACCAAGGTCAAGAGGGAGGTCACACCCCTTGGGGAAATGAAGAAAAGCAAGAAGAAAGACACCATCAAGTAAACATTTCTTGAACACATGCTATCCTATTTATTCACTGGAGACCTGTATTTTTGTAGAAAGGGTCATAGCTAGGTTTCCAGCCAGTTTGCACAGCTTTATGATGCTAGTAACCACTCTATGCTGGCAATGCTCTAATGTCATGTGTCAAAGCACTTTGTACTGAGAGTATGAACAGATCCTACTCTTTAACCTAACACCAGACATTCATACTGTCTGTGTGTCTGTCAGCACCAGAAACCTTGAGTGAGACAGTACATTGAAAATTAGGTGGAGTTTCATGTTGCTCATGCATATTCATAACCATTTATAATAACACACCCACTTGTAACAATTTTTTCTATACTGATGTGTCAAGTCCCGCTTCAGAGCACTTGTATTGTCAGTACAAGCAGTATGAATCAGATCAAGGTAAGAAACTGTTTGTACTGTTAATACCAGTGCTTTGAAGCATGATATGGGAGGACAGTTCAGACAGGTATTAGCATTAGAAAATTGTCCCAACTATTTGAGTAACAAGAATAAGAATAAATAAATAGGCCAAAGTCCCAGTCAATTGTTTTTTTTCACCAAGGAGAATTTTTTTTTTTGGTTAATCTGCTTAATTAGTTTCACTTGTTTATAAAGTTTCGTCAGTAATGTCTCCCAAATATGCTAGAAAGTAAAAAAATGGTCACCCATATGCAAGCATCCACAAGGTAGTTTTGCTCTATGATAACTATCATCGGCAAAAGCATTTTACCCACCATGAGATATTTAGTTCCTAAATTTAGCAACTGAGAAATATCTTGGAGGGTAATAATCTCCAGGAATGGTATTTTGGCAAGTATTCTAATCACATGACTCAAATCACTGTATTATCTTTTTGGAAATTTAGCGATTTGGCGGTGACTCCTTTAAACAATTGTCTCATCACTGTAGGTGTGATGAAAAATTGCAAAAATATCAAAATTGCGCAACGGACTTCTTCTGTAGACTCGTCTTTCGATCTTGTTTACTCTTTAATTTCACTGGTACGGATATTTTTGGACACATTTGTGATATCTTTCTTCTGAAGACGACATGCCTTTTTGTTTTCTATTATCATCGCAGAGCGGCCATGGGCGACGTTACCGCAAAGAAGGCACGCCACTTGAGAGCCGAAGCAGAACCCCCAAAGAAGAAAGCCAAGGTCACAACCCCTATAAAAGAAGCAAAAAAGAAGAAAAAAGAGGTCAAAGTTGAAAAGAAAAAGTTAGTTTATAAATTTATATATCTTAGCATGTTCATTCCGTCTAGGCCTAACTTATCACGTGAATAGATGATACAATACCAGTTACTTGAGTCATATTATTATAATCAAATTAATCGATTGTAATTAATAAGAAAACCATAATAAGTCTCCTTTTTCTATTGATTCCTCGTTGTTCATCAGGAGATCTCCGTCCTCTGATAGCAGTAGCAGCAGCGATGAAAGCGACATGGAGCAAAAGACGTCAAAGAGAACTCCGGATAAACCAAAAAAGAAGAAAGCCCCTGCTCAGAAAAGGTTAGCCTCTGAACCGAAAACTGCTAAAACTAAAGTAGTCAAAGATCGTGCTGTAGAAGGTCAAAGGCAAACAGGATCCCACCCGGACTCTATTCCTCTACAGTCAAGAACACCCTCCCCAAAGAGAAGCCAGGGTAAGAAAAGGTCTCTCTCACCAAGGGAACAGCATCGGAAGCATAGCTCCATCTCGGTAGAGCGGACTTCCGAGAAGAAGAAACAAGTAACGCCGATACCGTTGTCATCTGCCAAGAAGCGTCGGCGAGATACCCCTGAGAAGGACCTACCGGGACCTGCCCCGTATCACTCCGGACCTGGTGCAAAAGGTCTTAAAGGCCACGGGAGGTCTTCATCGATCGGCAGCTCACAAAGATCTCACTCATCGGAGAGAAGACGCAAAGAGTCATTGTCACCGAGACGCAAGGAATCATTCGGCCACAGGCGGCCTCCGTCCCCGCAGAGAAGGGAAGAGTTTGACAGATATGGAGAGAAGTACCCGAAACCACGGGAAAAGTATCCACCTGGTAGGTAAACTCACTACATGTTTCACTGTTTATGTTTTATTCAGTGTATAGAGTTTAAAACATACCTCCATCCTGTACCGGCGGGATATTTACTGATTGATAGAGAAGCTTATGGTATAAAATCATGTACAATGATATTCCGATTATCCTATTAAACCCCTTTATCCCAACCCCTGATTTTCCAAACCGACCATCCTTTCATTAATGCAAAAGCTGGAGGCCTAGTGTTATTGATTCCATCATTCCAAGTACTGTACAGTATTATATACTATATATATACTGAATTGTATATATTATATACAACGTAAATCTATTAACTCATGTAACGATCAGCTTCCAAATTCTTTTGACAAAGCATGTATATATTCATGCATTCTTCCATTGCCTTATAGAATAGATTATCACCTACTACACAAACGTCTGATGGTTATTTGTATCAAGATTATTACCGCTTTACAAAAGAATTGTTATTTTCCAATCACACCTTCAGAACCATAAACTTTCATTAGGCTAGTGCTTGTGTGCCTGGCCTGCAGGCTATGGCCTTTTATTATGTTGTATCATAGATTTTGCAGCTTTCCAAATTCATAGTTGTCGGTGTTCGCACATTACTGTACCTTGGCAAACTATATTTTAATGTATTGGAAATTTCACTATCCCAGACTTCCCAAGGTCACTACAACCCTTTGGTCCCTGACTTATTGGATAATCTAGGTGTTGGGGTACATGTTGCTTCAAAAATTTGATAAACTATGAAAGATATAGTAGAAACACTACTTTTGCAAAGAGACAACATTAAATAATAAACATAAGAAGATGATGGAAGCCAAATTGTTACCATTAATTTTAAATCATCTGTAACTCGCAGACATCTTTCTCACTCCAGTAAAAGACAGATTTGGTTTAAAGCCACTGTGTCAAACAGGAAAGCTGCAACAGCTGCAAAATTTACTGCAATAAGGTGGAATCAATATCAAAGAATAAATATTATATCATCAGGCCAGCAGTGCCTATTGTGTGAAAGTGTACATCACAGAAAAGTGATCCTATGCAGCCTGGATGCAGCCTCCTCAGCGTTTTTACACGGTGCCTTACATTGTTATTTGCGTGTCCCTCTTGTCCTTGCAGAGGACAGGCCATTGCATCTACACCCTGAACAGTACGGTCGCGATCCGTACCCTCCAGAACCCGGGAGGTACGACCCAGGAGGACGAGCAGGGCCACCAGGCCCCCCTGACAGAGGGAGAGAAGAATCGTTCCGAGATAGTGGTGGCAGACATGAGTGGAGGGGTCAAGAAGGAGGACCTCCTCGGGACTTGACCGGAGACGATCCACAGCGCAGGGATCGCAGAGACGACTGGGAGAAATCTAGAGACGTCCGAAACGAATTCTTACACGGCGGACCAAGGGACATACCGCCTCACCGAGGCGAAACTTTTGAAACGTAGGTCCGAGAAAGTTACTGGTTTTAACCAGTAATTGGTAGGGATTTACGGCCTTACAAAAGATTAAGATATTAGAGGTTAAAGATTAATTTTGCTTCGTAGTTTAAATTAAAAGACTCTAATAAGGTTTTATGCACACATTCCACTGAATTGTCTTCATATGCAAGTTTGTCATTATTTCATAAGATGACTGGCATAATGGCCATTTGGCTGATGCTCATCAAAATGGGATTAGAAATGCCACCAAAGTGTAGTTATATGGTACTATTTCATAGCCATTTTGAAAAGACCAAAGGTCACCAGGCCACCCCGTTTGTATATTTCAACCTCTGTTTTCAGTCATACCTATAGACCTGTGGTTTTGTTACTTTTATTTGCAGTAAGCATTTGCGACCTGACTACAGAGACCCTCACGATCCCAGAGGGAGCCTTCCGTTTCCACCCAAGGACTTTCCACCACCACCTCCACCGTTACCTCAGCAGTCTGGTCCTGATCCAGCCTTTTTCCATACCCATCCTGAGTATTTCCCCGATCCCAGGGGGCCTCCCAGAGATATGAGAGCCGATCCAAGAGGCGACCCAAACTTTGATCCCAGGTTGGACTCGAGGGCTGGCCACAGGGGTGACTTTAGGGGTGACACGAGGGGAGATCATGGAGTGGAGCCCAGAGACATACGGGGAGACCCGAGGGGTGATCCGAGGGACCCCAGAGGGGATCCAAGGAAGATGGGATATCAGGATGGGCGAGGCGGATATGAACCTAGGCCAAGAGGTGAATGGGACAGAGCTTACACACCTAAGGGTGAGGGAGGAAGAGATAGTTGGAGAGGTCGTGATCATCCTCAGAGAGATAACAGGTACCAAGACTCTTTCAGAGGGCCGAGAGATTCTCACTACCCTGTTGGTAACAGGAGTGATGATAGAGGGGGTGGAAGAGGGCAGTATCCTGATCAGAGAAGGAGCGGTGGAGTAGGAGGAAGGGGTAGAGGGGAGGAACACAGTCGGGGATATGCTCCGAGAGAAGGTCCACCGAGGGGAGGAAGCTTCGGTAGGGATCGATATCGGTCCGAAGGGGACAGGTCCAAGAGAGACAACGACCCCCCCGGGGAAGATAGGTACAAACATGATAGACCCTCTGCGAGTAGAAAAAGGGAGGGAGAACACCGAGACGAGAGGCAGGAACAGCCAACGAAACGAAAGAGGGAAGAAGGAGAAGGACATCCACCGTCATCAAAGAAGAAGGAAGGAGAGGCAAGGAGGACTCCTTCTAAGGATAGAACAGGGTCAACAAAGGAACCAGACGACAAAGAGAAACCCAAACCAGAGAAACCCCCCAAAATGGAGGAGATCTCCAGCGACGACTCCATCGGCAGTCAGCACGCTGCCAGGAAGGAACCCTCGGTCAAGGGTGAGACCAGGGTAGCGGAGCTCAAAGAGGAGGCGAACCCAACTAGATCCAGGTCTAGAGATAGATCACGATCCAGCAGAGAATCTTCTGCCTTGAAGGAAGGCGGTCGCGAGGAGGGAACCCGTCGCAGCCTGAGCAGGGGAAGCAGCGCTCAGAGGTCGAGAAGCAAACAGAGGGACGTCGACAGGGCCGAAGAGAACATCAAGATGGAGGCAAGAGTGGAGGTGAAAACGACCGAGAGAATCGATTCCGAAGTGAAGCAAGAGTCTGAAGTGAAGATGGAGAAGACGGAAGCTGCTCCAGAGATGAAGACGGAGGAAGGTGAGAGGAGGACGATCAAGAAGGAGGAGAAGGATGAGGAGGAGGAGGAAGGAAAACAAGATCTGTCAGATATCAGTGACGATGACTTTGTCGTGGAAGACGAGGACAGTATGCAAGAAGACAAGCCTGCAAGTAAGTCATCTACTTAATGGTTTGCTTACCAGCTTTTTCTAAGAATTTTATGATTATGCTACATTCAAATGTTGCTTCAAGAGCCCTCTAAGACAAGTTTTCACCAACTGTTACAGAAAAACAGAGCAAGAGGGTGGAACGGTTAGTTGGAGGGTAGAATTGTGTCCCTTATCAGTCTGTAGATTAGAGAAAGCAAAGTTCTGCACTTGTGTGCAAACAATTTGGGATATGTACAGTATATTAAGATCGTTGGGCCACTATGTGTGCATACAACTTGGGATATGTATGTTCAGCCAATATGTGTGCATTACAATATGGGATACTAATATTATGAAGGTTATGTCAACATGGCTGGAAGGATCATGCAAGGTTCACCACAACATCAATTATATCAGTATACAAATATTAATATTGGCACAAAATTAGTGCTAAGCTGGATATGTACCCTTATTTCTCAATTTATTGTTTTCCATTCTGTTCCATTTTAAAGACGTGATGGATGTTAACTGGCAGAGCTTAATGGAGGACTACCAGCCTCCTCCTAGACCAGAAAGAACCTCTGCTAGCGATATCATGAAGAAGTTTACCCCCGGTATGATCCTGGCCGACGTAGGAGTGTCGCCATCTCTCGCGGGCCCTGCGTTGATGGAACAGGTCAGAGCGGTCTGTGCCAAGGCAGCAGAAGAGCAAGGTAGGAAGAATTTCAATGTTTCATTAAGTCCTTCCTGTCTTTTCCCTGTGTGCGAAACTGATTTGGAATATCGGACAAGCTTGAGAACACTGGTAGTCCTTGGTAGTGTATTTTCTGAAAGGGAGAGGGAGTGTGATGATGAGAACTTTCAATAATGCTCTGACTCTTTGGTTTTGCTACTAGCCTTCATTATCAACATTTTCTTTTTCTACGTTGCATCAGTCATGATTTTAGTAAAGGGAAAATATTTCTCTTGTTTTGTTGCTCAACTGTAAAATATCAAAGTTGCTGAAAGATCAATTTTGATACAGGTAATTAGAATATATGGACAGCGGATGTCATCATGTTGTGTGTTGTGTTGTGAGGTGTTGTGAGTGCTGTCTCTCTTTATCTGTTCTCCAGGCATCGTGAAGGACAAACCTTTATTTCCGAGAAGCATCGGAGCCCTGAATGCAGCCAGATTACAAAGGGCTAACCAGAAGAATCTCTTTGATCTCGGTCCTTGCTGCGGAGCTCTGAGTGCCAAGAAAGATCTGGCAATCAGAAGGAAACTTCGAAAGACAGTTAACGTAAGTCCCATAGACCTGAATTATAATAATAACAATACCTTTATATAGCGATAAATAAAATTCTGAAAGAGCAACGATCAAAAATGCTCTACAAGAACAGTTACAGTTACACTATTACATATTAAAGCAAAGGACTAATTAAAAAGAAACATCTTTAATTTGGACTTACGACAGAAGTTGAGTTTCTAAATAGATAGAGGGAGCAAGTTCCAATGAACAGGACTGAATTTGCAGAGAGAACAATAGCCGTAGGAGCACAGTCGAGAGACGATCACCATAGAAGCGCAGTCAAGTATTTGCAATGACCCAAACATTTTGTTTGAACTACAAAGATGTCTAGATGGGAAAATACTGAGCAGACTCTGTAACTATCTAAGTAACCGCAAAACTGATTTTCTCTTGACGAACGGTTTAAGGGTTAAATTAAACTTGGGTTTCTTGCAGGTAACCTTTTCTGTTAGAGACTAGAGATATAGCTGGAATATTTTAAAGGTCCTTAGTGTTAGTCAAGAGTGTAAGCATGCGACAAACAACTTCAGTAAAATATATAGGTCTAAAATATTTGACCGAAAGTCCTGAACCCTCCAGTGTCTTCTTAAACATTGAAGAGTGTTCAGTTAGAGAATTGTATTTTTAGCAATATCAGGTAAAGTGCTTGAAAGTATAGCTGTCTATTGTTAAGTAATGTTTTTGGTAAAGTCATCAGTGCTTGACTTTCGAGCGTATTTGTGGGTAGTCCTGGTGCCATTTAAGGTTCAAATGTTCAATGGAGGTTCAGTCTCTCCAAAGTATACCCAGAAATCTGTGAGTACAAGAACCCTATTGTTTTTAATAGAGGTCAGAGATCATCTGATGTCACCAGATGTCAAAATCTGAACGACTTGTGAATGCCATAACTCCCTGAGTAAGCATAGATGAACTTGATATATGACATGCAGATTCACTTTACTGAATACAAGGAACCTATATGTTTTTGTGGAGCTCATGTGTCACTTAAGGTCACCAGAGGTCAAACTCTGAAAAGCCTTATCAACATGATAACTCCAAAAGTAAAACTGGGGTGAACCCTTAGTGTGTACCAGAACTCCATAGTTATCTGTTGAGGTCAGAGATAGGTGAAAACTTTCCAACGGTCAAGTGCACTGATATGTTAAGATATTCTCAGAAAATTAGGAAGCAAGTAATCACAGAGCCTGTTGGCTTTCTGGTTATTGATTCAGGTAATTTGATCTTCCCCTCTGGAAGTTTCTTTGCTCAGAACTTATTTAAGGTCAGGAGATCGTCCAACATATAGTAGCTTCATGGTTTAAAGTATTAAAGTGTTAGTGGCCTTTATCAATTATTCAGGTTTAAGATGAGGCAGACTTTTGTCTGCCTCGAATTCATAAACCATTATTTATACACACATTTATTTACGCTCAGCATATCCCCACAAGGCAAATCTTAGCGACAAGTAACATTTGTTAATCACGAATGAGCTTCCTCATATGCTCTTGTCTCTTCCTGAATAAATAATGAGGACAATCATTTGTAGTTGAGAAAAGTCTCCTTGCTTTCATATCTGGCTTCTCAGCTTTGGCACATGGGTATATCTTTCTCTTCATGTAAACTGTCATATTACTGACAAGTGTGATGATTAGCTAAGACTGAATAATACAGCATGTCAAGAAAGAAGTAATAACTTCAGCCAGGGTTATAAGCTAGCAAACTACTCTTGTGCTGCATATGTATTATATATTTAAGGCAAGTAACTGCTGGGAGGGGTTTCCCCTCTGGTTTTGGTTATGTCATTTGAACTAAGAATTTACTTTGATAACTGTGACGTTCCGTCATCAATTAAACATCTTTGTCATTTCTTTCCCTTTTAGTTTCACCACCTGAGTGGATCTCTTCTTTTACTCTGTTTGAAATGATTTCATTTTTTGCTATTTGAACTTTTAAGTTGCAAGTTCTGATTTAGATCTGTACCTATAAAGTCTCTTTAATTATAGTCACTTATTATTTTTTTTTCCCTTCCATTCCTTTCCCAGGTGCCACCAGACCAAATCTGTTCTTTGCCAGTATTTGACCCAGAGCTTTACAAAATGGGAATTCAGCTCTTGAAGCAGAGAAAATGTCTCAGAGATGAAGGAGTGTCGGTTCCTACTACCCCATCAGCAGTGACTGTCGCTTCCTAAAATATGTTCACTCCCTGTCATAAGCAGTGAAACTTTGATATCAGTAAGGGATTCCACAAAGGTGGGCCTAGAATAAAATTGTCTGTACAAACTTTGTTCTTTCAAATAGTCCTTATTACAGTCAACATTATCTAAAAACTAGCATTCTAAAAACTAGCATTCTGGTCAGCTTGAACATTGTTCTGTTTATACTGGGAGACAAAGAATATGGAAAAACCTGTTAAGTTTTCACTTCCTTGTCATCAGGATTTCACACATTGACAAAATGGAAGCCCCCACCCCCCCTCCCGACAAGACTTTTAAACCATTATATCCCTTAAACAGAACCAGAGCTTTTCACCAGAGTTTGGAGACTTTTTCCATCGTAATGTTGCCTATCGGCTTTGTAAGGTAAAGGTCAAAGTTTATATGTTTTATAGTGAAGATAAAGACCACCACCAGAGCTTGTTGCTCTTAAGTATGAATAGTAACCATGGTGATGCATTGAAGGCAGTTTGTAACTGAGAAGCGTATGATATCTGCCTTGTCATTATTTGTAACAAAGGCTTGCTGTGGGTGACCAATTCTTTGATTCCAATGGTGACCTCTATTCATTGAAAGGAGATTCTAAAAGGGTCGTATTACAGAGAGGTGAGGGTCACTTGTTGTAGGAGTTGTAATGTGATAGACCATTGGATGCTGAATGGTGTGTGATGGGTATCACTTGTTGCTTGTGGTGTAATCTAATAGGGTATTGACTGACACTGTATTATGTATGACTACATTGGGGCTGACGAAACAGCAGATTAATAGTTCATTAATATGCATATTCAGTGAAATGTACATGGCAACCAGCCAGTTGGGACAATATTTCCTAATGCTAATGCCTCTCTAAACTGTACTCCAATATCATGCTCTCAGAGCACTTATATTGATAGTACAAACAGTTCCTAACCTTGATCTGATAGAAACATGATATTCATACTGCTTCTACTAACAATACGAGTGCTCTGAAGCCGGACATAACACTACAGTATAGACAAATTGTCCCAACTGAGTGTGTAAACTGCAGAGCTGCAATGAGACCTGTGCATAGTAAAAAACGCTACATTCAGTATGTAATGAATGTACGTCTAGAAATCCCCTCAAGAACCTGTGACAGATATAAGCTCAGATATTCTGCGAAGATAAGATAGCTATGAATATTCATTAAGTTTATCATAATGACAATCACAGTCATTGGTAGTAAATTGGTAGTACACACAGTAAACATTATGTTTACTGTGTGACATGTGTGTCTCAGCACCCTATGTGGTTTCTTTCATAAACTTTAGTTACCTTCAGCTGAATCTTCCAAGAATCATGGAGAATGGATCCATTTCTATGATTTAATTTCCCCAGCTGCATTCTCATCATCTCACTAAAAATACGAAGGATGATTTAGTCAGAATGGAGGGCAGTATGCTGCTAAACAAATCCAGTTAGGACAACTCCCAAAATTCCAGTACCAACGAATACTGTCCTCACATATCAAAGTTTGACATTATGAACAATACCTAAACTTTATCCAACAGAAACAGGACTTTCATGTTGTTCATAATGCCAGTGCTTTGAAGAATTCTATGCAAGGACAGTATTTAAAGAAAAATAAAAGGCCCATCTGGTTGGCATTTACTAGCAATAGGAAGAAATATTAATTTGTTACTTTGACCAATATTGCAGCTGTATCTGGCCTAGATGCAAATGCCCTTTTACATCATTTTGCTCTTAGCAGAGATGGAAATGTCAATCTTTGAGCTGATGACTAAAGAAAAACAGTAATCTATACTAGACAAAGTAATACATAGCTGGTATCTGCAAATTTAAGATATGTTTTTCATAAATTTACAATTCTTGGCCCAGCTCTGGCCGAGTCGAATCTAATAAAGAACTCAAGTAACGATCTGTTGTCGCTCGTCCTGTTTTTATCTTTTGTTTGCATTTTTCATGTCAAATAAAATAATCTAATGAATTTGAATTTTTGTTCACTTTATCTTGGTTTTTGTCAGAATATTTATAGTTGTATGAATTTTTATATTTTTTTGAAACAAAAATATGAGATTGTAATGAATTTGTAACATGTAAAGCTTTTGTAGTTCTTAGACTGATCAATTGATTTGACCATGGAACTACAATAGTCTGGTCTGCTTGGATTGTACTATTGAGAAGAAACTTGTTGGCTTTGAGAAATGGCGGCATCCCACACAATATGTAAATTAAATTGTAAAATATCATATTACGAAGTTTCAGTGTCCTCGTGTCAGTGGACAGGAAATGCTCATTGTTGGGAGATGACTTTTAAATGACAATTAAGGATTTCATCTTGCCGCCAATTTTGTCCTTAAGTGATTCTGTAGTAATTCCAATCCGTAACTTGCGCCCTGTGCATGAAATCGTCTTTGAACAAACCTTTCTTAAATAATTTCCACTTCCAACAACAACCTTCGCAATGGCCGTCTTAATTACATGATACAGCCAGCATCATCCAAAGTACGTAGTACGTTTTCATCATCAGTAGTATTGAGATTCGGCCGCGGAATTGGTGCTTATAAGTCCTCTTTATGAATAATGGGCATATTCTATTAATAATTGATGAACTTAGTAGTTTGGTTTTTGTGTTCACACAAGAAAATGGCATTTCAGATACTTGGTAAATAAATTAAGGTCTATATGAATTCGACCAGCAACAAGAAACAAGTTTCTCGTCAAAAGTATTTATTTCTGCGGACAAAGGACACGAATATTTGAGATTATATTTCACTGCTCAGTGAGCTGCTTACGGAATCTTGGAATAACCATCTTGGAATTGTAACATACTGAATTGTAACGATATTTTCAACACAATATATCTCCATATTAGAAAATGCAAATCGTATCGAAATATTTGCGAGAAAACTTCAGCATTTTCCAGTAAGAATGTTAGGCCCTTTCTAGTTCAATCGCTAAGTTTGGTCATTTAGTCGATGGCATTTGCACAGTTCCTTATATATAGAACTACCAACTGAATGATTTTTTTTTATCAAGACGGTTACTTTTCGACAGTCGCAGACGGCGTATTTGTCAATTGATATTATACAGGCGTCACTGATGTTGTATGCTGTCGCAAGAAGACTATTTGGAAGTTTCTTTAAATGCGGGCAGGAGTCAAATTTCGTAGCACAAGAAAACCTAGTGACGTCATAAGTATATCCCACAAAGGTGTTATTTGTAAATAGGTCTACGATACAGCGACGTATTAACTCTGCGTTTCTGTTTAGTTTACTCAAAGACGTTTTCTAAAATGATCGATTGTGTAATTACTGCATGAATATAACTATCACACTTTTATGATGTTTTCGCGGTTGTCTGTTTATATCACCAAATATGGTTATCCAGTTTTAAGTTTTCATGGGATATCAATACTTTTCATCTTACTGCTGATATGAATTTTATTAATTGCTCACTGAAAATCAACTTTTGACAACTTGGAGCTATTTTGAGGTTAATGACATCAGCTTGGTATAGGTAAGTTTATCTCTTTAACGAACAATGCCGAACTAAAAAATTCAACTTAAAAACTACTATGGAGTAAAGCACTGGTAGGAAACTTTCAGTGATAACTTGAACTTTGTTGTAAGTATATATACGCAAGGGTGGCTATTAAGGTAACCACCAAAATAGTACGGTGTGGAAATATAGGCTTTGACTATGAAGACAAAAGTGACGGGTATATAATAACAGGATTACAATTTACTTTACAAAAGTGGGGGAGGGGAGGGGCCTGTCTGATAACCTCGGGTAGTGAAGAATTTAGTGTGTACGTCAATTATTGAATAGTTCAATAACACTTTGTGGTAAAACTTTGACCGTTGCTGACCAAGTTTAGATATACCCGTCTACCGATTTATCTTGTTAATAAAATAGACCATTAACTTCACTTCTGCTTCTATCATATATAGTGATTTGTTCATTACCACTTCGAGAGAGAAGAGAAGAAAAAAACGAGAGATTTCATTATTTCACTGACAAACGGTTGAATACCCATGGACGCTAATACTAGTAATTATCAATTTGCAATATGCAATGTAGTATTTGGTTCTGAGGGGATTTCATGACGTTGGCAATTGTCTAAATGTCAAAAACTTTCGTTGCGTTATTTTACATTTCAGACGTTATTAATAATTTTCAGGGAATCGTTTTGTCTTGATTGTTTTCGATTATTTCGGGGAATTAATTGTAGCCATCATATTATACCCTACGTCACTGTTATAACATGAGAGTTTGCAATGCAGTTAAAGAGATCGCGTATCGAGAGTTAATGCCAAAATGTTCACAAAATCGGTATCGATAGCCTATATGGGGTTTGCTGACCGTATTTAAGGCAAAGTAGAGCACAGGGTTTTATAACCCGGATATCACTGTGTCACAACCCGTTCTAATACCAAAAAAGGATATTTTTTTCACTTTGTTTTTCTTTATTATAATGTTTCCAGGCAGTTTTCTGTTGTTCATTTACTTAAAATTTCTATATAATGATAACTATGTGAAACATTGCTATGATGATCTTAGAAGTATTTGAGTTAATGTCACTCTACTTTTGTGTGTGAAATGTTTGGCTTAATGACGCTTGGCTGAACAAGGCCGGGGCTGAACAGAATAGTCGTACGGTCCTGATAATGGAGGGCGGAAAGTTTCTTTTGTTATTATCGTTTGTCTAAGTTGAACGCGAACTAGCAGAAATGATAATGATTCGCTTGTGTTAACACAAACACGATCCGTACACATATCCACATACACGATCCGTACACATACAAACAAACACCCACGTATACATACAAACAATCACAAATAGCTTTCCCTGCTCAAATAAGAGGAAAATATTATTTAAAAAAAAATAAGAATTCCTTGAAACGGCCTGAAATGTCTATATTGTTTTTCTTTACACCGTTATTTACACGAGAGACTGAAGCAATGTGTTCTTTTAATATAAAAAAATATATAGAAGTGTTTGACTCTTCAAGTGGAAAGTATAAGAATATCTATGGATTCTCCGATTATTCGGCTAAGTTTGTCCTTGAAATACAAACAACAACATATAGCGGAAACGCATATATTATTTAGGCAATTTATCAACTACCTGGAAAATTGTGTCCGGCGGAGTTTAAATAAATATTAATTAAGCGTAGTAAAAGTACGAATGTCATTTGGAAGACAGAAGATAAATTGAATATTCTGTGGTGCATGGCAGTTGAGTCACAAAACTTAAAGTCTCAGTATATATATATATATATATATATATATCGTGATCCTGACTATGTTATCATCTGTGATGGGCTTGCAAACAGTCAAATGTATTGAAGTATTCCCTGATTAAACGTTTACAACTGATTAATTCACACAAACGTTATATACGTGACATAATCATCTAAAGTGGCTTGTATAGCTTATCTGATTCAACTGGTTTATTCAGTCCAGGACATTCGTAAGAGAAATAAATGCTTGACATAAATACATGCTTGACATAAGTAAGGTTTAATGACTCGTGACTGATCGACACCAATCAAATTCCAGTATGTATGCGAATAGATCAACGGCTCTCACTATACACATCACCGACGCCGTCTTAAGGCGTTTTCACACCGGGCGCGACGCGACGCGACGCGACGCGACGCGACGTGGCGCGACGCGACGCGACGCGATAAAAAGGTGGCAGGACCTTTCACACCGGCGGGCGATGTTTTTATCGCTCAG
>JAAAKB020017214.1:0-14908 GCA_010014835.2 Apostichopus leukothele
ATATATATATATATATATTAAACGTATAAACACTCCATGGTGTATTAATCCAAGGCAGTGTTACGGGCCCTAGTATACACCCATGACAAATGAAACAAACTTTCAGTCTCAACTTAAAATTGTTTTATAAATCTTCTCACTGCTGCATGTCTACTGTTTACATGTACTTTGATGCATACAGTCTTTTAGAGCGTAATGAATAACTGACCTGCACAATCACATGCAAGTATACATGGATTGATCCTTGTTTATAGTATCTTCCAATTTTATAATGTCAAGTTCACAGATATGCTCATAAACACTTTACTTCTCACGCTGAACTGTTCATAATAATCAAAATAGAAAGCAAATGAGATATGTCATTCAAGTATAGTTCACGTAAGCCTTATTCTTTCCATTGTTCATATTATTGAACACATTGTTTACATGACATCATGTTCTAGTATTAGATATTAACACCGAATTGTACAATCCAATACAAAAATACAAAATGGATTTCAACCGTCCCCTTAAAAATACATTTTCTAAAGTTGAGATTGGTATCGTATTAGTGGTATTTATAATGAGTTCACAATGCGGTGTCAATATCCAACATCCAGAAAAGATTCTTCTGAATATGTCAATATTCCAGGTACTACGCCATGTCCTGTTTGCGAAACCGTCAGCACAGTACACTCCATTACGTCTGCAGAACATACGTCAGCTGCTACTCAATCTTAAAACTATTTTTTACTTCACAAACAAGAGAAAACAGAGACAATTTATTTCTTGGGTATATTGTAGTTTATTGTGAAATTTGATTTGTAACACCTTTTTGTATTGCAGAAGAAAATAGACAATAGCCCGCCTGTGTACCCCCCCCCCCCAACAGGTTTGCAATTACGCAGTTTTCAGCCCATCAGACTGCTCTTGACGTCAGCCATCAGAACAATGTAAGGTCTATAACTATAGGTCATAAAATGTCCAAACATGAATGTTCATTGACGTCACGGAATCATGGTGTTTAAGCTGACCATATTTTTTGTTATTGACTTGTTACACTTCACACAATACATACGCTGCATTCCATTGGCTTCGTGTTTACGTTATCCAAGATGGGCCGTTCTATTGCAATAAGAATTCGTTGCATGGAATGGGTACACTAAAATCAACTCCACGACGCGAGTTCACGAGTCTAAAAGAATGAATATACGCAAAATCTGACAGCAGCAATTGCTTGAATCGGTACAATACGTGAGTTCGTTGCAACGAATGGATGCACACATATTTGGTAACCTCGAAGTGAAGGTTTCTATGGTGATGGCGTAACTTTTCCACCAATCATGAGCGAGTAGTTACACATAATTGCAAACCTGTTTGGGAAACAATTCGCAGCCCGGTTCTTAGACAAACATTCTGTGTCTATAAAGCAGCAAAAATAAAGTACGAAGCAGACGAAATATCGATTCTACATGACATCCTACTTATTTACAAACTATCAGCAAAAACTGTTTTTCAAAAGAAGGCATTAAACAGTTGGGATTAAGTGCATTAACCTTATGCACCTCTTTCGTGTCGGGTGCTGTTGTTGCATCAAAGTTCTTTATGGGATCTTCTGGTGGCTGATGATGAAAACTGTTTTGAATCTTTATTGGTCAAAACTAAACCCTAATAGCATTTACTATCAAGAAGGTATGTTTGGTAATGTATGATTTCATCAGGGCAATTGAGCTGAAAATTTGTTTTGCTCAATTATATATCAATCATATTTGTGCAAAAAAGTCGCATTTTGATGGTTTCTTATTTAACTATAGAACATTACATTGACATCCAACCAAACATGTAACTCTATCAGGTTTCAAGGATACATCAGCAACAATAATGCGACAGTCTAAGTAAAGATTCTGAAGGACATCTGCCCAGATAACACCACAGACCATCACCAATTGTAATCAACTTTACTGGAGTAAGGAAATGTTTAGCCAGTCATAACGGAGTACATTTAATAGACCGTGTAAACATATTTAGGGAAACTATTGGTTATAAGGTTGTTGTACATGGTGTTCGATCGGAATATCTCTTTATATGGAACTGTATTAGGAACGCCTGACACTACTTACAAATATAGTAATAAACTCTGTGTATAAAATGTTAAAAGGTGACTTATTTTGGATTCCAAAATAGTAGAAGCAGTTGCGAAAGAAAGACATCCATATCAAAGAATATCATATGATCGAGACATTTGCTTTTAAATTCTAATCAAGAACAATAGTTTTGATTGTTAAAATAAACGTCGGCAGAAGGATAGCGACTGAACCGAAAGCCAGATTTATAGCGCTGTTGCAGAGATTTTCTCCACATATGCAGGCCTCGAAACTTTTTACGGTGCTTCCCAGTGGTGCGTAGGCCATGACCTTGTTGTTTAAGTCAGGATTTTGAGCAGCAAATTCTTCCTTATCCATACAACCGATACTTCCAGAACTGCAAGCTGCTACAGTTACCTGCACTTCAAACAAGCCTTGAACTGAAACGTTAAAGGTGTATTCAATTATATACAGTTAATTTCTAGCTTCGAGATTGACTCTTAGGTAAAACTGATGAAAAAATCGTCAAAGCTACGTATAATGTATCCACGAGCCCAAGCAAAGTTCGTATTCAATGTTTAATACAGAATTTATCAATATAAACATTAATTACTTTTGAGCTTGCAAGAAACACATAAAATCTAGGTGAAAAGTGGGAATACAATGTTGTTATAATTCTATCTCAAATAAAGAAATTCGTACATCAGCTTCTTTAGAAATACAAGTTCGGCTGATAGCAGTGTTTATTTTCCGGACAGTCTGAAACATATCAAAGTTCATTTTCTGCCTAAAGATATCCTGTAAACAGAGCATTCCAGATCCGACACTTAGAATACTTTAAAGATCAATATCTGACATATTGTAATAGCTGTTGGAACGTACCTTGCACTCACATTTTGCAATATGAACACTAACAAGTTTCCACAAGGTCATACGTTTAACGTTAATTACAATATATAGGACACACTTACAGCTGTTGGTAACGCTGACTTTAGCACATTTGTCTGGACAGGTGACATTCTGACTCTTTTGCACAATTTCCTCGAACGAGTCACAGACATCGTCGTAGATTGCCTTGTGATCCCCACATTGAGTCGCTTTGGCTCTCTAACATTTCAATGCACTAGCTGAAGATGACAATATGAAAACAAAACAAAAAACTCGATATAGGATAACTAAAAGAGACGCCAAGTGGAACACTGTTACAAATAATTTTAAAACTACAACAGTTTTCTGTTCATTTGCAGAAGCTCGTCCGTGTCATTATAGGAAAGACTTGTTTTTTAGATATACGTTTTCTTAGAGAAACTTACCGTATATGAAACTGTGGATATACATATATCTATCCTCGTTCACTTTACCACAAAAAATGCGTCATACATATTTCAACACGCGACCCTCTGAAAAAGCCGAGCTTTCTTTCAAAATAATATATGTAAGTTTTAACACATCAGAGGAAAATCGATGACCTCTGAGTTTTTTTCCACGGAGATGAAAGTGAATCCAAGTTTCCCGGCCGGTTCGCACATTCATAATCATATCAACTAATTTGCACCAAACTATCAGGCCTACTGGCTAATCGAACAACTTTTTGTGAAAATAATTGCCGATCGAAGACACAGATTTTGCAGATTTGAAGGTTTAGTAGGATGGCAAAATTATGTAACACAATAACGTTTAGGTAAAGATCGGCTGCTGCTTTACACTAGATAAATATCGACAAATTACGGTCAGTTCGTCTTCATGAGCACACGGCACTCCGATAGGCTAGGCGTGCAATGTATACTTATATAGGCCCATGACATGATCATCATTAAATGCTTAGTTGGCTAGCATATCGATCGTGGCTAGTCTGACGAAAACCGTGTAGGGGTACGTTAGAGTAGACTTAGCCTATGCCTAGAAGAAAAATATGGTAATTGTGTTCGTCATATCAGTACAACAATTACTGTACTTTCGTGTTAGGGTATACGGTCTGAGTCGCATGTTTGAAAAGATAATAGGGAATTGGAATGACATTGTTTCCTTTCTGTAAACCTACTGATGGTTATACATTCAGGTCAGCGTACTTGCTTGTGTCATTGTGTGTCTGTCTCATTCATGAGTATAAATGAGGTCACAGAGTCAAACATTAAAATCTTCTAACTGCAAGAACTTCCGCAATCAAGGTAGAGTCTGTAACATTGTATGGTGATATTGGTAGATAGTCAACATACTGGTGTGTACAGTTGATATCATGCAAACATAAGGTGGGGCTTGGCATTGATTAGTTAACAAAAGTTGTCATGCCTGATAAACTCAACATTATAGAATGAGTGATCATATGCACGTGGTGGGTGGACAGACCATAGTGAGTAGGCCTAGCAAACCATATTGATTTTGGTTCTCATATCTTAAATATTAATGATGTCTCAGGGTCGTGCACAAAGGTCTTCAAATTGCCATAACATGGCAACCATTTGGTATGGTGTTATATTGGTAGATAGCAACATATAGTGATGTGTGTTGCATCCGATATCATGCATATTTGATGATAGCATTTCTTAGAAATATTTACTTTACAGGTTTTCTGGACAATAATTCAAAAAAGGAATGAGTGATCATTACCATATATGTGGTGGGTTCATGAACCATGGTGAGTATAAGCTGAGCCCTAATGATTTTGGTTCTCATATCACTGATTAATTAGGATGGAAAATTTAAATCCCCAAATGCAAAAACCTAGCAACGATAAAGATCTTTTCAAATTTGATTTGGTGATATCATTTGCACAAACTGATGTGCCTATATATTGGCTACACTTGACATCATTATGAGAGAGTTTGGCATATTCGTTAAGCATGAGTTTGGTAAAATGTTTACGGGCAGGAACGTGTTTTTCATAAGGCCAAAGGTCATTTGAGGTCAGCAGAGTGAAAAGTCCGTGTACGATACCTCGTGGTATGTATAGGAACCCCTGGTGAATAGATGGTCCCATTTTTGTCATCACAGTCAAGGTTAGGTTACTTGGTGTCTTTTAGAGGTACCAGTTCTGTAGAAAAAGTCTTTTAACTGAAGAAACGAGAATTGGCTTGAACTTCAGCCTCCTATTTATGGCACAAATCAGCCATTACTGCAAGAACATTGTACTGTTGGACATGTCTGTTCAGTAATTAGAACAGAATGTTGTTAAATTTTGTATCCAAATGTGCTTTTCATATTGACAAGGAATCACTACAGTAACTGGTTTGACTCTCTGGTTAACACCTTAATTGATGTGAGCCAATGTATTATTATAATCAGACAAACCTGAAGCGGTATTTTGGAACAGTATCTTACAAAGTGGATAGGATTGCTATACATAGTGTGTAGATGAAACCTATACAGCAAAGAGAATTTATAAGAATTTCAGTAGCTCAGCAATGGTAACTTATTATTGATCATGGAGGGCAGGGCTGGATTTAATTATCCAAATATGACACCATTGATACAGAAACATTTAACATATTTTTCCCTTGTTTTTTTTTGGGGGGGGGGAGGGCAGGTGCAAATCCGTTTATTTCTGAGAAACTGGCCCTAACGGTCGATGGAAAGTCAGCATTGTTTCCTAAGTAATTCTTGTCCGGGCTACATCTCTTCTTCATTGCATATTCCGTTTTTTGGTCTCTATGAAATCGTAACCTTTGTAGTCATGCAGGCGGATGAATGTGTGTGTGTGTGTGCGTGTGTGCGTGTGTGACGCCATACTTGTATACACGATACACGATATCTCAAGATAGAAAGCTTAGCTCAAGCTGATATTAAGTGTTTAGGAGTACCACATTACGTAGAAGAAGTCTATTGTTTTCTGGGGACGTCAAAGGTCATTTGTGGTCACCAAAAGCCATATTGTGAAACCTTGTAAACACGATATCTCAAGAAGGGAAGCTTGGAACAATATCATATTTAGTATGTAGTTGTGACACGTTAAGTTCAAGATGCCTGCTGTTTTTTGTGGAGGTCAAAGGTCACTTTGGGTCACTAGTAGTCAAATTGTGTGAAAATGGTGTACTCTTTGTACATACAGCGTTGCTATCGGAACGAACGATATCAATGAATCAACGGTATTGTATATTTGCTTCCGTTGTTGAAGTTTCCGTTGTATTTCGCAATTGTCGAGATTCAGTGCCAAATGAAAAAAAAAATAGTTACGTTGGGGAAATGGCTACTCTCCGTTTACGAAATTTAACTATCGCCTAGATAGATTTTTATCAATGACCGATCTCAATGCGAATTAACTGTGTAAAATGGTTAGCTACCTGCACGTGTATTATGTACGGGACGTTTTCATGTTCGGAGACTGTTCACAACCATCACGGAGCATTTACGAACATACAGCGAAAGCATAATTTAAAATCTAAAATAACTATTTATTAGAGGGAACGGTTTGAGCTTACGAAGTACATAGTGTGTTTTAAAGGCATTCATACATATGTTGTGTTCGTATACTAATTTCTCAACCAATTAAAAAATGTAACCGTCGATATCACAACGGCTTGGTTATGCGCACGCAACCCCTGCAGAGTAGAGTATATGCAGGTGATTACTAACAATACGCATTGTTAAAAAGGTTTCGTGTCAGAATACCAATATACTTAAGGTAGCCAAACATGTCCTAAATATTTCTTAAGCAATTTCCTACATGCCATCAGTCATAATTAGCAAAATATACAACAATTTAAGGAGTTTTGAGACAAGTTTGTTGTTATTGCTGGTAGGATGTTTTGCAAAGATCTTCACTTAACACCTGTATAGGCTTAGGAGTCGCGCACACCTATAGCTACTGTATAGCACATGCCTAGTTATTGAGGAGCCCTAATGTAACAGAATCTCTATCAGAATCAGCTATCTTCGTAGATATTTTTGCAGATGTTTTATTTTAAATGTTTGAAACACTACAATAGGCAAAGCTGCTTATTTATGATTCTGCGACATGTTTTACTTTGTTCAACACTTACTTTTGGTGGAATAAGTTTAAATTTCATACTGCACAGAAACATAATTTTCCAATGTGCAATTACATAGCACCATATATCTGCCCAAGTTCCTAACCTTTTTCATAGAAAGTATTGATGTTGTAGATCTGTACTATGGAGATTTGATCAGCAATCATAGTGCTGGGTGAATTTTGCAAGTATATTTTTAGTCACGGTCCCCAAATAGTGAGTCCTTTTATAAATATGTGTCTAGGCTTGAGAAGAAGCTTGTTGTCTTTGGTAGAGATCAATCTGTATGCTGAATACAAGAAAAGTGTTCATCTCGGTTATCAGCTGCCAATGTGAATATTGTTGGCATATCTCAATGCTTTTACCTGGACTACTTTGAAGTATGTTGTTCATCGTGGCTATACGCTACAGCCTAGTGTGTCACATTCATATACGATTATGCATGTAGCATCATCGAAACCACACTGCAATTTTACAGTGTTGGAATTTCTCCAGAGGTAATCAATGCATGATGTTGATTTTGGTTGCTGTATGTAAAATACATCAGTCTATCATATTCTGGAAAGTGGATTTATGCTTAATTTATCCAGTTACTGTTTACGGAATGTTTACGGGCATTTGATGCTCAGTACGGATAATAAGAGTCACATCAGTCTAGACTTCATTGTTTCATATATTGATAAAGTATGGCTTAGCTTCATATGATAATTTTATAACATAATTTGGTAGATTTTTTGACAATCTTTGTATGAACAAGCTTACTCCACCAATTGAAGACCAGGACCGATATACTTCTTTAAAAAGAAATGATTTTGAGTATGATATCTTTCATTTTTGGCTTGAAGCTGTTTCGTTGGCAACATGCTCAATACATTCTGCTCTTGAAGTTATATCCAGAATAAAGGTAAAATGGTAGCTTCATATGAGTCAGTGATGTTTTTGCCACTTAAAGCTAAGACTTTATTTTCCCCAACTATATTTTTAACTCACATTTACCTCATGTGGGATATTCAGTCATCTTGTGTGTTCGTTTAGAATATCTGAGAAAAATTTGGAGAGTAAAGACCTCCAGGAAAGTAATTTTTGAAAACTTCTAGCAATTATAGCGTGCTAAAATATCGGGCCTATACAGACTACCTTTAAGTGTTTGCTAGCTGCTATCAGTTGTATTCTGTACAGGTCATACTGTATTCTACACTGATACTGGTACGCATACAGACTTTAAGAATGCAGATAAATAGTATATACCATGCTTGTGGTTCACAATATACTTCTATCAATTATTTAAGAAAAATAACGGCCCACTTATTGGTGATAACACAGCCCAAATTACAATGGCAAAAGAGTGGGGGATGGAGCAACCACGCCCCCCCCCCATCTCTGCGGTCCCTGGCTTCACAGTAAATTGCCCATTATGGGTAAGCAAGAAAAATTGTTTTACCTGTCATGCCTAAGCCAAAGCAGTCAATACACTTGACATTAATATATGCATACTGTCAACGGCATTCCTATCTCTGACAATCTCCCCAATGCACTCACAAAAATGAATGAGACAAAACTCCCACAAATCCTAATTATTTATGAAATATAATCCGATCCTTGTCTATTATTAGAGTTAGTTTAAAGTCCTTTCATTAAAGTAATCAACTGGAGCTGAGGAATATGTTTTGGAATATTGGTCTCTCGGTTTGATAATTTGGTAGCTGGATGTATGCAGGTGTTTGGTTAAAATATGTATGCTTTATTGAAGTTGACTTATACATTTAAAACAATAGAAAGCCATATTTGTAGGGACCTTAGTTGAAGAAAGCAAAAATGTTGCTGGACTGATGAACCATATATAGAGTTTGTGAGCCTTCAAACTTAAATTTACAGAAATTGTCATCCAGACCACCATTCAATTTCAAAACATATTAATAATCTGCACAAAATTCAACCCATGCAATATAGTCTGGTTTTTGTTCAGAATTACTCCTCGGTATTTCCATTTGTAATAATAATTATACAAGGTCAAAGCTTACTTAAGACGGAGCAATGACAGTGTATGAACAACATAATGATCATACACTGCCATCTGCAGAAAATTGAGGTTTTCCATTGCAAATATATGAATCTCCGCCAAAGAAAAAAAGGGTTGAACATTCATCTGTCCACAGAACTCATAGTCCAAGACGACACGGATTCAAGTCCAAGGACTTGTAAAATTGTGATCTTGAACCCCTGACCCCCACCCTAGGGTCTGCAAAACGGCTTCATCTTGACTCTGTGTCGTCTCGGACACGAAAATACAGGATCATTTTAATCGGTTTTACGGAACTTAATTAGAATCCATTGGAATATTTTCAGTTACCAGTGTCACTTGCTTTAAAAAGAATAACATTGATAAAAGCACACTCACTTGTCAAGATAAGACCACAGATGGTAGAAAGTGTGAAAAGCATCGTTGTCATTTTCATCTGTAGAAATAAAGAAATAATGCTCAACTTAATTTGACTCTGTAACGTTTCGGGTAGCCAATTACCATGGTATTGATTAATACTGAAAGGCCAGTATGGTGATAACTTCATCATGACGTCTTGAAGGTTTTGACACAACATAGCTGATGGTGTGTATGTCATTTTCAACTTGAAGTGCTTTTTGATGCAGAAGGTAAAGAGAAATGACAGTTTCTCAAAACAGTTGGATTACAATAAACAACATAATCTGGAGTGAACTACACACATAACTACTGTCCACTACGTTATTGATTTGACACAGTATAATTTCTAATATATTCTATATAGCACAATTGCTTCCAAAATTTGAACTGAAAGATAATGAGTAAATTAAAACGACAATTTTCAGAACTCTCTTTTACTTTAGATGGTTTCCTTTTTCAATTTTGAATCACATTTTCTCACGACAAGAATATTAGTGTTTATATTTTTGATTTGCTTTTAGTTCACTTAGACCTCAATACCAACATCGTTATTTATTGCTTATGTTATAGACGGAATTGAGACCCATACAGATGAACAAAGATCTCCGAATCAAATTTATAGCGTTGATGTTCTCCGACATAAAATACCCAAATCTGGTCTAACGTGAACTATGTATTAACGTAAACCGAAGCGTTTGAAAAATGTCTACGATCATATAGTATTGAGGAATACTACAATATGCTTTAATGGTCACGTTACCTTATGTGTATCTGTAGTAGTACTGAATTAAGCCGGGAATTATCGAAAATTGGTTTCATTGAGTCAACTAAATTATACTCAATATGTTATCGTAATTGATCAAACTAAGCCAACTTTGTCCTAACATAACTTTTCGAGTGGTTCATGATTCCTTTAATGTTTGTATAATTTCATCACCCAGACAATTTTCAAACTGGGAATGATCAAATGCAAGCCGAAAATCTATCTATTGTTAACTTCAATCTTCTCTATTCCTTCATAAAATACCTTCATGTGTCTGTGTGGACCATAAACGTGTTTCTATCTACGTAAATGAACAACGAAAAATTGACTGGGAAATTATAAACAATGGTTAATTTCTTTGTTCTTTTCCAAGTTTCTATGTAATGTAGATGCATGGACAAAAAATTCAACACCAAAGAAAGGAAAACCCTTTTTACCATTTTATTGAATCAAATTCAAAGCAATCTTACGGGGCTTAGTATTCACAGATACATATTAAAATCAATTTCAGTCTTACCTTTTTTATTTTTTTTTGGCAAATCCTCGCACTGCAGTCTTTGGTTTAACGGAATTTCGTTGCTTACAGTCTGTTAGCGGAATGAATAACTGAGCTGCGCAATTACTAAGCAAGTACATTTGATCAACTTTCTTTAGACTCCGCCCATAATATCGTCCAATCAGTTAATGCCAAGTTTACAGATAACTACCCAAAAAAGGAATGTGAGTTTGATTTACCATACAGTTCACGTACGCCTTCTTTTCCATGTTACAAGTATTACAATGTTAGAAGTCTGTGTATTGTAGTTTCACTTTCAGTTTATTATTTTTATATATCCTCCAAAGGAGGTAAAAGAGTCATAAATGCAAAAAAACGGGATAATACAATAAGGTAATACAGATGGCAGTCACAAGGGAGATACATGACAAACGGGACTACTAACACTAATACAATTTTACAGTGAGCAGTACTGACATGTTGGCACCTGCACTACAGTAAGTGTTGGCAATGCGGGAAGGTTTCCGTATTCTTAGTACAAAACTGTGGTGCAGTACGGTATACCCAACAACAGAGTACCATCTAAGTCGCGCCTAGTGTGCCATCATGAAATCAACAAATGTTAAAAAAATTAAGTCGGAGATCGGTCCTCAAGAAAAAAAAACCGTTATTGCGCAATTATAAGCCACAAGAAGCTTAACCCGAAGTAGTTCAATTACTCTCTTCCGGATTGCGAATTTGCGCGAATCCAATAAGCCTTTATCGCGATCTCACCGCCGCCTGGAATGCTGGGTAATGTCAGAGGTCACGGAAGATATACAATAAGCGCTGCCATGGATACTAATGTACACGTACACATAATACTACACGACTAGCGTACGTTACAGCGATATTTGACTGAATTTTGTTTTTGGAGTTGTGCTAATATTTATTTTAAAGTTTTCACAATGGAACAAGAAGAGATTAGTTTAGATGAGATTGAACATTGGAGCGTTCAAGCTATGAAGGATTTTCTGCGGGTTCGAGGGTTGAAAACCACTGGTAGATAAAAGAACTGCAGTCACTTGTATACTCGGCAATGCAAATGCAGTGCCAATAAAAATGGATGAAGTCGAAGAAGATAAGCTTCGTTCTAAACTCTACACTGAATATTTGGTTGTGGATGGGAATCCTTTACCAGATCCATCTACGGAACTAAAAGATGGATGGCTTGCTGAAAAAAAACAGTAGACATTTGTGGCCGCCATTGAGCTATTTCGAAATTGCCGAATATCTTCTCGTTGATGCAGCTTGTCCCAGCCAGTCACTTAGGCCCAGTTCAGCTTCAGCTAGCTGTGCCAGTAGCTTTATGCCAACCAGTCTCAAGGATAGTCTTCTTTCGGATTACAAGGAGGGGGAAAGCATTCAGTTATTTTGAGAGCAAGTGGTTGAAGGAGATATTTTACCAACAATTTCAGAGGACTTACCAGTTTGTTTTTTGAAAGCGGATTGTCTCCCATCCCAGAATGTAAGAAGCATACCCCCATAAGAGTTGGGTTGTCCTGGAGAAAAAGACAGGAAAAATTTGCAGTGCATGCTGCACATGTTTTGCAGGGTTAGTATATATTTCATTAAGACCAATATTAATTCACATATTGACTATTTGTTTCCTCCTTAATTACCCCCAATTACTTCGTTGTCATGAGCTGTAGGCCCTTATGGATTTTGTTATTTTTGAAGGTCGCATTGTAGGGAATTTTGAGTTATGGTAATGAGGTAGAGTTTTTAGAACTCTCACAGATACATATATCCTTCCAATTCGCTTATTAACTCCCTCAATGTCATGTCCAAGTATAATTTATGCGCTATGTACTTCATGTGGCTGAGAATTTATAAATCATTAGGTCACCAGTGGGCACACATCATGCCTTCAAGTTCAAGGGGGTTCTGACCATGGGTACCGTAGCATTTTTTTTTAATTTGTCCTTTTGAATTAAGACATTTATATTTACCCATAAATGTTTAGAAGTGAATATAAAGTGCTAATCATGATTTACTGGGTCATGAGGAAAACTGTAGAGGGTGACAGAACTGGAATCCGATGGAACTTCACAACCATGCTGGAGGACCTCGACTTCGCAGATGATCTCGCCCTTCTATCCTCAGCAATGAATCACCTTCAGCACAAGACAACCAAACTGGAAGACAATGCAGCCAAAGTTGGACTTAAACTGAATAGCAAGAAATGCAAAGTCATGAAAGCCAACAGCAAGACTGATGACAAATTGAAGGTCAGAGTGAACGAAGTGGAAGAGGTAGAGAGCTTTACCTATCTTGGTGCAAGTGTTTCAAAGGACGGTGGAGGCACAGCAGATGTCAAGAAGAGAATAGCCTTGGCCAGCGCACAAAGTAGAGTGTTGATGAACTCCATATATAGGACATTGATGCACCATATTGAGGAGAAAAACATTGTTTTATGTGTAGGTCAAAGTTGATCTGGGTTCAACAGAGGTCAAAGTCTGAAAACCTTGTAAGCTCTCAAACTCAAAATGGAAAGCTTTAATTTATGTGGATCCAACTGTTTGAGTATAAGAACCCTTTAGTATATGAGATGGTCAGTGGTCAAAATGTAAAGCTATATTACTTACCCAACTAGAGAATTGGTGTTAATTGTAGTTGGGTGATTGTTGTCCCATAATGTGTATTACCTGCATTTAGTCAAAACAAATACTGACAGATTTAACTCATGTATTCCTCCCCAATGTTGCATAGGTCACAATGGTTTTTCCTTTCAATCTATATTGAGGTGTTGGGAGTAGGCATTCTTCTGCAATTTCATACTTGGCGTCAACTAGGAAGCTGACATTATATTTCACCCATTACTGAAACATACTGTTAGTCCCAGTTCTATAGTTCAGAAAATATGTTCATCACTCGTAATAGCTGACAGCCTGGGACAAGCAACATGAACCCTTACAGTGCCAAAGTAAACTTAGGAGAAAAAAATATGACAGATCCTACACCTTCCTCCAAAATGACCCTCAGAACATTGTTTTTACTTTGAGCACCATTTCTATGATGAATGGCATTTCTACATCTCTAACTGTCACAGGATTTGACCCTTGCTTTTTTAAGAAGGGTATCACGTTTCGATGGTCAGGTTAACAGGAACCCTTTGTCTGATATTCTGGTACTTGACTTTAGGACACATTTTTCAGCAGTTGCTCTACCTAGCAGGTGATTCCATATATATAACTTATAAGACAAACACAATCACTAATCCTTCTGGCTTTCTCTTCTCTTTCTCTTCCAAACAGTTTTATGGTTACCTGTCACAACAGCAGAACATGATGCAAGATTACATCAGAACATCATCCTATCAGAAAGCAATGCTTCAGAATCATGAAGACTTTGCAAATAAGGCAAGTTTCATACCGTCGTGACCTTGTGAAGAATTTGCTCAGGTTGTTAAAGGTCATCAGGTTTGCTCCCCCAAATATGCTAGAAAAGTCAGATAATGGTCATCCGTACTCAAATTTCAGTAATCATTTAGCGGCCACTCTGAAAGTAAGTTATCCACACTGAATACCATGCAAAGAACCTCTGTCTTTGTTCTTTCCTCATTCTTGTTTGAGGCTTATCAAGATAACTGACTAGAGATAGGCCGAACAAAATTATGTCACATCCTCTTTAGTACCATGTATTCAGAATACCCAAAATGGCTTTCATCGATTGCGATGTTACAGACTAAAAATATCGGTCTGTGAGATCATCTCTTTAACATTCAGTCTTCTAGCTCGACAGTTACGAGATTCTGATAATGCGATCCTAACAAAATCATTTGAAGGCTATCTTTCCAGAGGTAGGTAGACTAGCATATATTTCTAAAATAGAAAATATGTAAAAAGGTAAAGAGCACAGAAATGCATTAGGATGTCCAGTCTTTAAAAGTCCAGTTCGAATATTTAGCCGAAATCATGTAAGTTACCCTCTGGCTGAGGGTCATGATCACTTCCATGGCAAATATATCGAGTCTTGAACTCAATAACACCAGTAAGACTTTCCTTCAATTACAGGTTGTTTTGGATGTCGGGGCTGGTTCCTGCATTTTGTCATTTTTCGCCATTCAGGCTGGTGCCAGTAAGGTCTACGCTGTTGAAGCTAGCAGCATAGCTCAGCAGGCAGAGGTATGTCCTAGTCATCTTTGCGCACAATTTGGGGGTG
>JAAAKB020017325.1:0-14907 GCA_010014835.2 Apostichopus leukothele
TGTTGTGTCATAACCCCAACTACCCTAACTTCTCTCTTACACCATTGATTCCGAGGAGTGGGGATCTGGTGGGTTCATAGACCAAGCTAGCCTACATTCTTCCTACAAACATTGATTCCGAGGGGTGGGGATTTGGTGGGTCAAACAAAGCTCAGTCCTCATGGATGGTTAATGGGTGCTAGGCTTCAAAGTTTGCAGAATGTTGGTCCAGAACAAGATGCTAATCTGCATTTTAAAAAATCTTATACAAACTCAGGGCACATGGATAAAATGCGGAGACTCTTGTAGTGTATTGTAAACATTTTACTTGAGATCATAATGCTTTCCTATTAAACGTTGTGTTATTTGGAGAAGCTGACATATTTGAACCATGCCAAACTTAAGTAGTCACTTTGAAATGTTAAGCCTCCCTTGTTCAAAGTGTAATTCCCCACGATCTAAAGTGCTATTGCAAATTGGCCACTTAACCTAAATTGCAACATATTATATTTAATTGTGTGCCTAAACTCATTAGCTAACTCAGGAATAATAGAATGAAATTTCGTTTTCAGATATTGACTACAAAGTATGAAGAAAATATTTTCAGGTACTGTTTAGTGCAGTCATTAACCAAGGTTTGATGAAGGAGATTCGCAACCACAATTGATTATTGCTTATATTATTTTTAATAACATGTTTAATGTCTCTTACATATTTTTTGACCTACTGTATGTCAAAAACTTCTCATCTTCTCAGGAGGAAATACAGCCCAACGATTTGGTTCTGACTCTGATAGACGAGAGTGGGAAGCTGAACAGAAGGTATTTCAATTTTGTTTTCCAGTCCCTTCAGATTTTCAAGTGAATGTTTTGAAGGGAAGGGGCAGGGGGGGATGATGGTTGTTGAAAGGTGGATGTGTTTAGTGAAGGTTGGTGACTTAAAAATCACATCCCCATTGTATGTGGAACTTTCAAGACAATCATTCTCATATCCTATCAGAGTTGTATATTTTCAACCAATGACCAGAATGATTAATTACTGTTTTGCATCTAAAAGACATGAATCATCTTTCAGTTTGAGGGTATTTTGAGATTAATTTGGTGATATTCTGTTCATTTATGTAAGCTATTAGTGCTTTTATTGTCAACCAGTCTAACCATTATGTTGCAATGTACACATATTAAAGACAATTTGAGAACTATGCCATGTATCTTTCTTCCTGGAAGGCAATCTTAAGGGATTTGAGACACTAACATACAGTATTTCATGGGTGTACCCTCAACCACAGTATGGAACATGGGTGCACCGTCAATTACTTCAGTATGGAACATGGGTGCACCCTCAATCCACTTCAGTATGGAACATGGGTGCATCCTCAGTCCACATCAAGGAACATTGGTACATACTCAGTCCACGTCAAGGATCATGGGTGAACCCTCAATCCACTTCAGTATGGATCATGGGTGCACCCTCAATACACTTCAGTATGGTTCAATGGTGCACCCTTAATCCACTTCAGTATGTGACATGGGTACACCCTCAATCCACTTCAGTATGGTTCATGGCTGCACCCTCAATCCACTTCACTATGGACCATGGGTACACCCTCAAATGCTCTTCAAGGATCATGGGTGCAGCCTCAATCCACTTCAGTATTGAAAAAAAAGGGTGCACCCTCAATCCACTTCAGTATGGAACATGGGTGCACCCTCAATCCACTTCAGTATGGTTCATGGGTGCACCTTCAAGGAACATGGGTACATCCTCAGTCCAAGTCAAGGATCATGGGTGCACCCTCAAATCATAGACCCAAGACAAGTTGCACACTCCATGTTTAATCTACTGTACACATAGAAATGATTTCTTTTGTTTTCAGCGACTAGACAGACAATGGTATGGTTCAGATGAGGGTTATGATGAGAAAAACAATCCATTCGCATCAATTCCTGAAGAATACACTTTGAAGAAAGAGGAAGAAATGCAGAAGAAAGCTGTCAAGAGGATGTCTGCCCAACAAAGGCAGATCAATAAGGTATCATCAATAAAGTATCATCAATAAGTTATCATCAATAAGGTATCATCACTAATATACTTATGGTATTTGTAGTGACCAGAAGTGACCATTCTCTGTTGACCATCAAATATCCATGGTTATTGCTACGCCCAGCAGTAACTCTGCAGATCATATTAAAGATTGATTTATTTTGATATGGATTTTCATCTATTGATTAAATTGCTCCATACAATTCAGGTGCTAATTGATCTTTCGGTCATGTAGTTGGCAAATGCATTTTAAGATAATCAGTTCAAGGGCTTGTGTTTTCTGATGTGTTCCATTTTCACCTCAACAAGGTGCATGAATATAACTGGTAACAATTTAAAACTTGATTGCATTGACAATCATTTATTTTGTTGAACTTTAGGATAATGACAAGTGGGAGACCAACAGAATGCTTACCAGTGGTGTTGTGCAGAAAGTGGATTATGACGAAGACTTTGGGGATGAGACCGTCCGCAAAGTTCATTTGCTTGTTCATAACATCGTCCCACCATTTCTCGATGGCAGAATTGTATTTACTAAGCAACCAGAGCCTGTGATTCCTGTCAAGGTATGTTTCTCAATCAGCTTAATGTTATTTACAACAAATTTACTTTATTTACAACAAATTTCATTTATTTTCAACCAACACTAAAAAGTTTAAAGATATAAACTTGTGTCCTCCAAAAGATATAAACTTGTGTCCTCCACCTGCATGTGTTGGAATAGACCACAAACCCAGTTTGAAGCAAAGTCAGTTATTGTAAAATAATGTTGATGTTATGTGCTCGTAGTCAACACTTTCTCTCGAGTCATGTCTTAAGATATTCTTTAACATTGTTATGACTTTGGATTTTATTTGAAAATTCTGTAATCTGCTCATCCAAATTGGTGAGATAGCTTTACAAAATGATACAAAGAGAATATCACACATTGAAGTTAGTGCAATGTGTTTGTCATGGCAAAATGTTAAAACTAGTCAGGCAAACAGTTAATAGCATAAACTTCTACAAAGTTTAGTCTTTTGTAAGTTCACTTGACACATGTTGATATTCATCACTGACATCGACTGCGTACTTTCCTTTAATTCCAGGACTCAACGTCTGACATGGCTCAGGTATCTCGAAAGGGTTGCGCTGTGGTCCGTAAACATAGGGAACAGAGGGAGCGCAAGAAGGCTCAACATAAGGACTGGGAACTGGCTGGAACAAAACTGGGAAATTTAATGGGGATTAAAAAAGAGGATGAGAAGGTAAGTCTCAAATCAATTTTAAGTTAAAGACTTCACTGTAGAAACTTGTACTATCTGTGTTGTTGCATCATCTTTTATTTGAGAGGGGGTGGGGCTACAGGGATTGAATCAATATTGTTAACATTTGTGCATGGACATATATGCAATCAAATACAAACCTATGTGTGTCTTCACAGAAATACTTGAGCAACATTTAGTAGTCAAACTGGCTCAGCAGAAAAAATTGATAAAGAGATTGAAAACATGTTGTTTATATTGCGAAATTGTTTGTGAGATGAACTTTTCTTTGTACTTCATTAGTAGATGAATCCTTCCAATTTAAGAAGACTTTGCTGTTTATTTGCACTGATGACTGCTTGCTTGTCACAAATGTCTCACAAATGCTTGTAAATACAGAGATTGATGATTTAAATGCATGTAATTCGTATGTGCTTTGAGTAAGTTGTTTGACAGGTGACATATTGCTTTGTAAACATTAGTCCATCTCTGCAATTGTTTAAAGGAGAAAGAAGAAGTTAACTACAAGTCTCAGCAGCAGTTTGCCGACCACATGAAAGAAAAGAATGAGGCATCCAGTGAATTTGCCAAGAAGAAATCACTACGTGAACAGAGAGAATATTTGCCAGTATTTGCTGTCAGACAGGAGTTGTTGAATATCATTCGTGATAACAGTGTAGTAATCATTGTAGGAGAGACTGGGTCTGGTAAAACCACACAGCTGACCCAGGTAAGAGTAAACTCTAGGGCTTGTGTACGGAAAAGAGATTTGGTCCAGGATAGATGACACATCTCTGGAAAGAGATGTATACATTGTCCCCATATTAATAGAACCTTGGACATTTTACTACAATTTTACTACAATTTTACTACTTTTTGTCCAGGATAGATGACACATCTCTGACAAGAGATGGATACATTGTCCCAATATTAATAGAACCTTGGACATTTTACTACAATGTAGCAGTTTTACCAATCTAGCCTATTGCTATTATTCCATGTGATGAAACTAAATTATCTCCAAGCCAAGATTTATTGTTTAATGAGACATTAATTATAATTTCATTTAATTCTGGCAGGTATGTCATGTTGGTAGTAATCACATCAAAGTCCTGGAAGCAAAACTAATATCTATATAAAACAAAGTTCTCAATAATTGAAATGAAGCATACGCATTTGAAAATGATGACTGCCTTTCATAAAGATGTCTCACTACGTATATTGAACCAAAGTTACTTGTGCTCCTCAAGGTTTTAGTTTTCCTTTTTCATTGAAAAAGGCATAATAAGATAAGCAGTTAATGACAATAATGGATTCAGCCCCGAATCTTATATCCAAAGTAAGCTAGGCTAGGTGCCTCTACAGTCAAAGTGTGATAGGTCTTAGGCTTTATATTCATATCTATTTTGATATATCAAGAGTTTTGAAGAGTAGTTACTATTGAAGGGTATTTGATGGCTTGAGAAATTAACCTGCAATAGCAAACAGCAGTTGCATTTCGACAATCACATATTACAAAAATGTTTCCCTTTTCAACTTCCATTAGTTCTTGTAGTATGTATGAAAGTATGTTTCCTTTCCTCTCTTGCAGTACTTACATGAGGATGGGTATACCAAGTATGGTTTAGTTGGCTGCACACTAGGGCTGGTGTACTTAAGTTTGGCAGAGGTCTGAAAATGAGATTTGGGCCAGGATAGATGCTAAGTGCCTCTACAGTCAAAGTGTGAAAGGCCTTACACTTTATGTTCATGTCTATTTTGATATATCAAGATTTTGAAGAGTAGTTACTATTAAAGGATATTTGATGGCTTGAGAAATTAACCTGCAATATTAGCAAACAGCAGTTGTATTTCAATGGGAGTATCTAACAGTCAGTGGGCATTCTGCAAAATGCTGCTGTATCAACAATCACTTATTACAAAACTATTTACCTTTTCAACTTCCATTTAGTTCTTGTAGTATGTATGAAAGTATGTTTTCTTTGGTCTCTTTCAGTACTTACATGAGGATGGGTACACTAAGTATGGTTTAGTTGGCTGCACACAACCAAGGAGGGTCGCTGCCATGTCTGTTGCCAAGCGTGTCAGTGAAGAAATGAATGTTACACTGGGAGAGGAAGTTGGCTATGCCATACGATTTGAAGATGTTACCTGTGAGGTAAACAGAATCAGGGATTGAAGTTATCATTCAGGATCCAAGATATCTAGAAGCAAAGAATGAAAGATAAAACATTTCAGTTTGATGTGGTACTGGATGGCTGTTACTTTACTGCACTTTCTAAACTTGCTACGAAGTTTAACAAAGTTCTTTTCCTTTTGAGTATTTCAATATGGAATTTATTATTGTCTGTATGTTTCTTTGATGGTTCTAGTGAGACTGAGTGGAGCTGACCGTCACTGTACCAGTCAATGCTGTCACTACTTGGCATATGTGTTAAATGCATTCTTCATTCTTAATTAAGTAAAGGTTTCGCAATTATTGTTTGTCCAAACAGTCTGTCCCATTATTCCCCCCCCCCCCCCAAATGTTTTATTTTTCGGCCTGACCCGGGAGGCTGTCATGTTACGTCGCAAAGCAGCCACATATGCATGTGGGACAAGCCGAATAGGGTCTTACTTTCACTTCATGTGGGGTGATTACTGTCCAATTTACAGATATAACTATGTTGTATTTCTTACAATTTGGAAGAAAATATGGATTTTTCCTGGTTGAAAATCCCATGTTTCTTCAAACCCATGACCTCCCAGATTCTAGGTTACATAGATTCACTCCGTGCTTTAAATTTCTGCTTACAGAAAACGGTGGTGAAGTACATGACTGATGGTATATTGCTGCGTGAGTCATTGAGAGAGCCAGATTTGGATAACTACAGTGCAGTGATCATGGACGAGGCTCATGAAAGATCTCTGAATACTGATGTGTTGTTTGGTTTACTCAGAGATGTAAGTAATCCTCATATGTTTTATGTCCTGTTTATGTCATGTTTCCCTAGTTAATCTCAATTTTACTAATTTAAAAAAAATTAAGAAACAAATATTGTACATATTTGAGTTAACAGTCTGACTATTGTAAACTTATATGGAAACATCCAAGAATCTGTTTGTCATCTTATAGGATATGTAAACGTTCTGTAATTTGCTCTGAATTTACAACCATTTCAGGTGATATCCAGGAGGCAAGACCTAAAGCTGATTGTGACCTCTGCAACAATGGATTCAGACAAGTTTGCTAAGTTTTTTGGGAATGTTCCTGTGTTCAATGTGAGTTGTCTTTACACTGTTTTATACGTGAAGTTATTCAAAATGTAAGTCCAGATTTGTAGCCCACTCTCCTGAGTTATTGTATGCCATATCTCATCTTTAAGAAATTATGAATGTGACAATCTTTATTTTCAAATGTAAACTTGTTAAAGGTGTTTGATTCACACTATAAAGGTGAATTTGTGTGGTATTTGTGCTTTGTGTGGTATTTGCAACCCTTCTGGCAAATGAGCAAACATAAAAGGAAATTTAAAATCAGTTTCCATTCTTAAGCTTAAATGTAATGCTTTATTCTATTTTTAGATACCGGGCAGAACATTTCCCGTTGACGTTATGTTCTCAAAGAATGTATGTGAAGACTATGTTGATGCGGCCATTAAGCAGTCAGTTCAGATTCATCTGCAGGGTGCCCCTGGTGATATTTTGGTGTTCATGCCTGGTCAAGAGGACATTGAGGTCACATGTGACCTCATAGGTGGTAGGTCATGAATTAAATTGTGTATTAACAACAACCAAGGATTTGTTGTTTGAATTTCTTTTGTATGATTAATGTTAACTTTCTATTGATTCTACAGCTGTAACTATTATTATTATTATCATGGTTCCTTATATAGCGCAAAAACTATAAAATATATATATTCATATGCGCTTTACATGATGAAGAATAAAACAATAATAAGAAAGAATTAAAAAAAACAAATCAAGTTAAATTAAGTTAATAAAAATAGTGGATAAAAGAATATAATAATTACATGATAAACAGTAAAACAAATATATAGCAAGAAAACAATTTACGAATCATAAATCAAGTGAATATCATGTTGATGTTACGGTCATACTGACTTTAACGGATATGTATTGTAGATGTTGGCCTAATTGTTATATAATACACATGGTAACCATGTGGATCACCCTCGATGACATCTGACCTTATCGTATAGAGTTTAATACCCTTACAGAGGAGACTGTCACTTGCCCAGAGGAAGAAGACGTTTTCTGCATCGCAGTCAAGGAGGAACCAGATGATGTGGATGAAGGCCCTGTGGAGCTATCCAATGACCATCCTGAAGAAGGACAAGAGGCTCATTTTCCCTCTGATGACAGGTTGAATATTAACGCAGCTGCTCAAGTTGAAGTCAACGAGCCGGACTCTGTTCAAGAGACCAGCGTTTCAGGAACAGGTGAGGAATGGACTCAGACAACCAATATAATTCGTACTGTTGTTTGGTTTTATACTTTCTTTCTTTTTAACCTGTTTCACATTGGACAAAGGTCTTAGTTGGCCTTTTAAGATTTATAGTTGTGACTTTTGTCTTGTGCAAGCATCTGACCATTGTCATTGAAAACTGATGGTGTTTTTGTTCCGATGCTAACAGCATCACAAACCTATGCAGTCACCATGGCGTGTGTATATGTAAGTGTGTGTGGGTGTGTACGTGTGTGTTACACCTTGCCTATAAACAGGATATCTCAGGAATTATATGCTGAATTTATATCATATTTCATATGGTAGTGTGATAGCCAATGGGGATGTAGATGTGTTTTAATAAGAAGTAATGTCATGCATATTTATGAGTGGGCTTGGCATAATGTAACAATCTTATAATGGCCATACAATTTGTTTGTTTTCCCTTATATTTGACATGTTAATATGGTTAGCAAGTATGTAAAGGCTCTTGTTGTGCATGTAATAGACATGGTAGGCAGAGCTCAATGTTATTTTTGTTTTAAATAAGGAAGGTTTTAATTAAGACATCTCAAGAACTATATGTCTGATTCATGTCATTGGTGGTAGTCTGATAGCCAATGGGCTGTAGATGTGTGGTATTGTGTTTAGAAGTAATGTCATGCATATTAATGAGTGGGCGGAGCATAATGTTATATGTTGAAATGGCCGTAGTTTGACAACTTAAATTTAGTTCCCTTTCATATTTGTCTTGTTTGTGTACTGTTATTTGCATCTTGAGAAGCATAGGAACCAGTTAGCATTTTCATTTTCTAGTTAAGGCAAAAAATATCAAAACTTCAAGGTAGTGGATTTATTAATTTATATTTTTTAGAGATTAAATTATTTATACAATTTTATTTATTTGTCATTCAGTGACATAATTATTTTCTTTTTATTTTTAGAATCCTTAAGTCCATCCTTGAGGGGAAGACGACTTGAAGCGGATCAAGATGAAATAAGAGGTCATCAGATGACCGGCTATAGACTCGAGAGTCACTCACCCTCAATCCCAGACGGTCAACCTGATAGTCCAAACATTTCAAGTGACAACAGTAGTGGCATAAGTGGAAGTTGAAAATCTCTCAGTCACTTAAGAGAGTAAAGGTCAAATCCTGTGACAGTTAGTGACATATAGGAAAGCCAGTCGTCAAAGAAATGGTGCTCAAAATTAAACTAATGATATGAGAGTCATTTTGTAAGCAGGTATTAATTTGATTTTGGCAATTTAAGACTTCATGTTGCCTGTCACCAGTCTGTCAGATATTATGAGTGATTAACTTTTTGTCTCTCTGAAATATAGAACTGGAACCTAACAGTAAAAATATCAGAAATGGTGACCACTATGGTAACATTATCAAGAAACCCCAAGTATGAAATGGACATTTCCCCAGCCCATGTAAAGTATGAAATTTCATATGAATGCTGCAATCCCACCCTTCCTCAACAAAGGTTTACAGAACAACCTTTTAGAAATGTATGTGTAACCTTCCGGAGGGAGGTATAAAATCTGTAATTATTTGTTTTGGCTGAATGCAGGTAGTACACATTATGGGGCAACAATCATCAAACTACAACTTTCACCTATTCTGTCGTTGGTCAAGTTATATACAGTACTGTAATATTTTTACTACTAACTACATTAAATTAAGTATATTCAAGCATTTCATTTTGAGTAGGGAGCTTACACAAGTTTTCAGATGTTAACCTCTGTTGACCTCAAATGGCATTTGAACTAAAAAACAAAATGTTTCCTCTACTCAATAACATGCATCCTTGTGCAACATATGGAGTTCATCCAACTTCTATTTTGTGAGTTGTTTACAAGGCTTTTGGACTTGGACTTTGGCAAGGAATCAAGGAATCAAAAAATGAAATAACAAAAGTCAAATGGTGCATTCTGAATCATACTCAGGCTATAATTTAAGTCCTCATAAATAGCTCAAAATGGAAGGTTGGGGTAGCAAAAACTTATAAATTCAAATCATTTTCCCCACTGTCTGTGGTAGGGGCCTGAACCTTTATGGGAGGGGCGGAGGCAAAGTAAGGATTTTAAAATATGAGTGGGTGCTGCCCTGACATAGCATACATAAATCACACAGCCTATTGTTTATCAAGACAATGCAGACATGTCCTCAAATGCAGCAAATAACTGAATCTTTGTTGCAGGATATATTACAGAATTCCTAAAGAAATAAACATACCATGTTAGTGGAATATATATTTCATTCTTGCTCTAGTACAAGATGGTATAAATTAGACAGTAGGAGACCAAATACTTGTGCAGTTTAATCTTGTCAGAGAACAATAACAAAGTTTGAAAATTAGTTCAAGGTGTTTCCCAATGAGAGATTTGCTTACTTGAATACAAGCTAAGTTACTAGCCAAAATTAAGCCCATTGTTTCTACCATATTGAATTGCTAGATGCAAGTCATAGCACAAGAAAGTTTATTACTATTATTAAGAGTGTGAACTTGGGAAAAGATGATTATAGAAATCAGCAGAGTACAAAAGAATTTGTGTTGTAGGACAGGGCAATAATCAGAATAGCAAATTAAATATTGATTGAAGGCAGAACACCGGACTTAAGTTTGTAAAGCTCAAAGAAACTGAAGCTGGACCCAAGACTAGAATCTATGCACAAGACAGTGGTTGTAACTGTGTAAAGTTGTGCTCAGTATTGAGAACAATTTATTGTATGTAATCTCCAAAAATTGACTTGTGAACCAACATTGTGCCAGTTGTATCCTACTTGTGCACAAGTTGCAAACATGTGTGTCAGCAGCCTGTAAACATTACAAATTGTTGGCGAGAGGCGCACAGTCAGCATTTAATTGACGCACTCTAATTTGTAAGAGCTCATTCACAATCACGTTATTGCATTCACTATTGATACATTTCAGTCTCATAAATCTATCTGCATGCAACAAGAACATACCTCATTAAAATCAGTTATCATAAAACAGTATTAGGTGGCAAGCATTTTAGAAGAAATAAATCATGATGTAACTTATACAAGCAAACCATAGAGTTTGAATCTCAAAGTTGGTATGCTTTAAGGGCCAGTATGGACATTCTGTAATTCACCAATTTGTGTTATATGGCCTAAAAAGACTGTTTCCAGGACAACAGAATCTTGTTATGTAAATTATTACCTCAAGATTTGTTTTGCTGACTTCTAGATCAATGTTTTCTATTGGTTGTTTGACAGTAAGACTTTCATCATAAGTCTTCTTCTGTGATTGAGATAGTCCCGCAGCTACTAATTTATCATAACTGCTAGCTGCAGAATCTTCCACTCCATCCTAATATCAGAAAATAAGAAAAATATGAATAAATATGTTAAACATCCAGCGTTGTATTCAAGTCACTTGTTTCTGACTACTTTACACCAGTCAATGTTTCTCAATTCAAGTCAAGGGTAAATTTTATTTCATCAGGTCAAGTCTATCACAAGTCATTTGACTTTATTGCAAGTCAAATCAAGTCACAAATTAATGTTTCTAAATCCAAGTGAAGTTGAAAGTCCAATATGAAAGCAACATACATAATATAGGTATATAATATAGGTATAGGCATTACAACGCATCAATGGTTAAGGACCAACAAGTTACTTTTGTGAAGTGATGTGGGTGTGCGGTGGATGACCTGCATCAATGACCTCCAGCTGCATTGCTTGAACCAATTATAGTCAATATATATCCTTAATCATGGCATACCACAAAGAGAAAAGTCGGTCTTGAAATTATTCAACATTCCTCTTGAAAATGGTGCATGTACGACCCTGTTTATATGACACAATTTTTTATTTCATGCAAATATAACAATTTTGATAAATTTAATTCAACATGAGCAACTCCAACATCCAACATTGTCAATGTCACTTGTCATCAATACTTTACAGGTTCGCTTTTCTGTTTGATAAGAATATAGTTTTACAGTGGAAATTATCAATATTTTGGAAGATATTCTGAGATGACAAATATACTGAACTTTACCCTCACTGCAGTTGTATATTCATTAAAGCGTCTCTTCTTTGAGTGTGGGACATCTGCTGACTGTGATGGCACAGGACTACCGAAGAGGGATGATGCTGAAACGTCCTGCAATTAAAATTGTTGGAAAGAGGTTAGAAACAGAGTATTACGATATTGACAAGTAAACATGTAGCCATAATTGGGCTTATAAGTGATCCTTACTTGCCACAATTGAGAATATTTAATGTAACACTGCAGACAAGTAGGCAAGTTTTGACCTCTTGTGAATTCAAAAGATTTTCATAATTTGACTTCTGTTGACCTCAAAAGTACTTTCACTTTTGGATTCTTGTATTTGTGCAAATTCAACCATGCTTTACAATTGGAGTGCAACTGAAAGGATACATAAGGTCAGGCAAACTTTATTACTGAAGTTTGATAGTTTGAATCCTATCAATCTGTACAGAGGGTCCTTTGAGTTAACCAGAGGTCAACCATAAACAGGAATTATCATTGTAAACTCTAAAGAAAATGTGCTTACAAGGATTTAAGATTCCAGAATGGAGGATTCCACTTTTAACCCCTGGTGACCTTAAATGAACTGTGACCTACACACAAACACGCCAACTTGACTGCATAGGTTACTTATTTCCCTAAGGCAAGTAACCAAAAACTTGTTTTACCTTACAAATGCAAATGTTTACTTGAGGCAGCTGCTTGCTGTAAAAAGTCCTTAAGTTTCAGATATTTTGAACAAACCTAGAAATTACTGATGATAGGATTGCAATTGAGCAAACAAAGCTACCCAGGTTGTGCTAAAAACTGCTTTTATCTTTTCTTTTTGTACGGGGTTAAAAAGGGATATGCACTTCACCTTGTGTTGCACTTGAATCTTCCGTTTGGGGTTATCATGTAGATGCTTGGTGGTTTAAATGGAAACTCTTGTGGGAAAACAAGCTTGCCATGATACAATCCACCCTCGTATGGTGTTTTCTCTGGACCTCTTACAACATAATGCCTGTCAAAAGAAGCAACAGGCAAAACATATCGAAAATACTTTAAAAATTGCAAGAAGAAAATAAAAACATAGCAATAAAGGCTGATTGATTTGCTTTTTGGTATCAAAGAGAGGAACAGTATGTAACAATGAAGCATATTAACTAATCCTTCAATTCGGCCCACATGGCATTTCTGTATGGACTGAAATACTGTGCAGACATCATGTATATATGCTTTGTGATATTTTGAAAGATGGCGACTCTCCTCTTACCATTCAAGAATGTTCGACGGTAGTGGTGCCGCTGTGACATATGGTACTGGGTCTTTCCTGATGCGAATATAATCCTGCTTAAGCCTGTTTGTGGCGGTAGTGCTCACACGTTTACCTGTGCTCATCTTAACAAGAGGGGGGTAAAGGATGAATCGATACGTCTGGGCAATAAGGAACGATGCTTAATATCTGAATACCGCCTCAGGGCCTTTTTCAAGTTTGGTGCAGGTATCCCAGTTGTTGAGCAAATGCTGAAACTTCTTGATGAATGATCACTTCTTCCTCTGTTAGAGGGAATTTTTTGGGAGAAAAAAGATGATATCATTTAGTGTCTTAAAACCATGACATTTGGCTTATTTGTGTAAATTTTTGAATCACTTCATGAAAGAAATAGTTTACTAAGTTATAGATAGTAGATATACTTATAACATCCACAAAGCCAACACAATCTGCCCATATCACACAACATCTATAGCCTGTGTAGTAATTTTCATAAATCTGGGAAACTCATTAAATATGTGCAAACTATGACGTGGAGTGTTGTGCTCATCAAGATTTCTTATTTTAGGCCTTAATAAGTTAACCCCTAATCATGCAAGCCCACAAATATCATTTGAAAAATTGTGATGTTCCTCTTTTCAAAGTAGACAATAAAAAAAAAGTTTAATTGCCTTCAGCCACAAACCTGTGTTCAGTGTCCTTGAATGCAAGTTGTAAAAAACAAACACTCCCTTTACATCATCAATTAGCATTATTAGCTAATTAATGTTTATTCATAAATATAGATAGAGTTAAAAAAAGACTTGTAAAATGGTCAATCTTTGATGGATTTTGCTATTTTCATGATTTCTAACGCCAATAAGACTAATTACGACAATGTTGTTCATAGTTGTCCGTAGACCTTTAAACACAAAATGAAGTCCATACAAATACACTCCAGTCAGTATTTTCTGTCGCTTTCACTGAAGCGATTGTTTGGCGAATCTGCTTGGCTTTATACTTATGCATGTCCTTTCTACTTTTCTTTACATGCCACATTAATAAATAGTATAGGCCTGCAGTAATACTATGAGAAAACATCTGAAAATGGCTATACAAACTCACATTTAAATTGGCTGAAATGATTGAAACTTTTTCTTTCTAAGATTGACAATGACATCAGATTCGTATTCTTTGGCCCACAAGTCTTCCTACAAGCTCATTTAGAGCTTACAACCAATTGCAATGAAAGAACTTATATTAATTACTAGCATCCACAGTCAAAAAACTCATTGGCAACATTTTCAGTGACATTATGTTTCTGCACAATACTTTATAGAGGGCTCTCACTTCCGGACCACTTTGCTAAAATTTGCAAAATATCTCCAACAGTCACATTAGATGCTAAGTATAAATATCAGGCAATGTTTGGCTACGCCAGTAGAACTGCTGCATTTCAATATCACTTTAAGTACTGCCCAATTCGTCTAAATTTCTTATACGAAAATGGCCATACAAAAACATATGGTAAATTTGGAAGGAGACTGTGGGTGGTTCCCCTGGATGTGGGACATTGGGAGAACAGTGGTAAAATGCTTACAGTCAAGCAGTTTAGGTAGGCCTAGACATCATGGGCAAGTAAATATAGTCTATAGATTGGAAACAGGTACAGTAAGTGAAGAGAGTATCTACTACCTGCGTGGCTATATAGCTTCATATTATTACACAGGACACAAAGTATGGGGGTATGTGATGTTACCGATTCTATTGTAGTAGCACATGGACATGGACAATTCCGGACACCTAAGCCTTAAAACACCCCAAAACTATATCTTCTGGTGTAAATGACCAGAAAATATACTTGATATGGTGGGAGAAGTGTGTTATATTACGATACACGGCCAAACTTTCTTTCCTGCAAACTGTTT
>JAAAKB020017435.1:0-14903 GCA_010014835.2 Apostichopus leukothele
TGCAACCCTGACATACGGCACATGACCTGACTCAATTGAACTATCTGACCCAGGCCTGGATAGTCATGGTCGTTTAAACGCTGCCTGCAACCCTGACATACGGCACATGACCTGACTCAATTGAACTATCTGACCCAGGCCTGGATAGTCATGGTCGTTTAAGCGCTGCCTGCAACGCTGACATACGAAACGCAACCTGACTCAATTGAACTATCCGACCCAGGCCTGGATAGTCATGGTTGTTTAATCGCTGCCTGCAACGCTGACATACTGAATGCACACTGACTCAATTGAACTATCTGATCCAGGACTGGATAGTCATGTACCACTCATAATCATACAACCAAACCCCTCACACTGGCCGACCCATGAGTATACATTGAACGACTCTTACCTGCAATACCGCTTCCCCACCCCAACTGGCTACATTTGTTGAATTCCGGGCAGTTGTAGCTGTGAACCGATGTTACACTTTGAACAGCCCCGTTGAAAGCCGATGCGCCTAAAAACTGGCTAAATTTTTGTCGTCAGTATTAAATGCACACTGCCCTGACTATCCATAATTCTCCATGTCACGATGATCCAGTCGGGTCCGGTCTCCTCCCGTCGTGCAGCGTGCGGCCGGCGTAAGGCAATGGCTCGAAAACGATAACGAACTGTAACCTTGTGTCTTCAAAGCATTTACGTCCCACATTTTATTTGGTTCTAATTGGCTTTAATTGTACCCATTTTGAATTTACATGTTACAACATCATGGCTTTCCTTTACTAGAAGTTGAATTGTGTTAACTTTGTTCGCTATTTCAGGAACAGAAGTCGATGTTTTGGAATCATTCTGGGTTGTGGAAGGTGCAGCAATACAAGGTTATAACCGAAGGTAATTGGTGCTGCATTTTTGGCCCTTTTGGCATGCCATGTAACTTTTAAGTTGAGTTGCTTTATGATGTCACAATTGCAGAAAATCAAATTAAGTGCATCTAATTGTCAAAAATGCTTTGAAATTTTCCACTCAAAATGCTGGCAGATCTATTCCATCATTAGTCAAATAATATTTTTAGCTAGTAAAGTATGATTTGTTGTTCATAATAGCTAGTGTTATCATATTGTAGTCATACTAATTATTTACCAAATTGATATGTTCTCTAATGCCTTGTGCAATATGAAATAAAGTAAAAGAAAACTGAATGTTTAGTAGATCATATATCTTCATTCGATTGGATCTGCCGATGTGTAGTAGGAAGTGTGACTTGGGCAGTGTGAATTGAAGGAAAATTGTGTAAATTAAATATAACATTCACCTTTCTTCCTCTCTCTCTCCCTTCCCTGCCTCACCCTGGTCACTATCTCTCCATTACCTATCACTTTCATCCCTCCTTTCTGCCCATTCCTCCTCCTCCTCCTCCTCCTTGACCCCATTCCTGCAGAATCATCGTCAACGTGACTCCCAGAAGCTGTGCGAGGTACTGCCTGATAGAAGATGACTTCACTTGCCGATCCTTTGACTATTCAACACGTCAGAACAGATGCTGGCTCAGCGACCAGAGTTCTCACCAAATCCCGCTCACCGTCGGCGACGAAGTCGAGGTCTACACCTACCACGAGAGGATAAACATAGGTCAGTCTCTTTTCCTTCCGGCTCTCGATCGATAAATTTATCCTCGTAACATGTAAGACTAAAGCACTTTTGTACATGTGTGCGAACATGCCGATCACACTCCATTTAGTTTTCATTTTTAGCAAAGTGTTTACAATTTACATTGTTTTTCACCATCCTGATCGAGCCGCTGCAGGTTAGCATAACACTTTTAAAAAAAATAAATAAATAAAAATAAATAAATAAAGTAAGTGTGAGATGAAAGCTGGCATACCTGATTTTATTATGTGTTCTGTAAAAACAAAAAAAGTAGAAATATTGTAAAAAAGAAGCAAATTGGAGACTGTCAAAATCTTTACATGTACTCTTTATTTCTTTCTTTATACAGTATTTTATGGTAATGTAAAGCAGTAATCATATGGACAGTTCTGAAGCTGTGCGCCATTGTTTTACCCTCGGTCCAACTGTTGCAAGGAGTGTATCCACTATGAATCCTCATCCACCATACGCAGTTGACAGACCTAGGCCACAGTCAGCCCCACTTAACAAGAAGTTTTCAAGCACACAGCCAGTGTGGCATGGTGCAGGAGCTGACATCATTCCAAAACAGCAAAGAAAATTTATTTTATCACTTCGTCATAACAGTCATCAGGGTAACAGGTACACACCATATGCAGGTAAGTTGAAATTGAATTGAAAACTATTTATTTCCACTTCACCATAACCTAAACAAAGTGAACATATACTAACATTTGAATATACAATACAAATACATTCCATAGGATTTAAACAATATACAAATGATGTGAAGTAGGGGAGACCTGGCAAAGAGCTTATCAGGGCCAGGCCCCCAAAAAAAAACACACACAACCCCCCCCCCCCCCACCAAAATACACCTAAACATAGGAAAAGTAATAGACATGTGCATATAATAAGGGTCATGTGTATGTACACATGAAGAGGTGTACGTAAGATACACCAGCTTACCTCTTGAAACTTAACTGTCCATTGGCTTTTCGTTATTTTGGCTAGTTGGACTGTATTTTTAAATCAGAAAGGAAAAATCTACGAATAAATACTCTTCTAGGGTATTTTGACCATTTGACCTTTGACCATCAATAGTAAAAGGTGGTGGCTGGTACAGTCACCACCTCCGAACTTATGGCTTGGTTTTAACGTTCTTAGATGAATGTTAGTTCTAAGTATATTAATTCTGCTCCGATTTGGAGGTAGAATAGAAATTTCAAATGAATAGTATACCGGAGATGTAATGCTGACAAGCCTACTGTAAGCTAGTATAGGCTAGTAGGCTAGTATAGGCTAATGTAAGATAGTATAGGCTAGTAGAGGCTAGTATAGGCTAGTAAAGAGATGCCAACGATGTAAGAACTGGCTGTGTGAAAACTATCAAAGTTCACTACCTGGGCTAGGTAAAAGATACAAGATATGTGCGCACTGCAGGGCATGTTCTTACGGAATCTTTATCCTTAATATTTAGTTTGGATATGGTGACCTAGGAGGATTGACCGCCTTGGTAAAAACGCTGCTGATTTTGGTTGTGTTGTGCATTGCTGCATACCATGGAGTTTCGGTCTGCTTGAGATTGCACGATTCCAGCTAATTGACATATATTAATGAAAACATGAAATTACCCCTTGGTTCATGTCCATTATTGGGTTACTACATATCCAGTATTGTTACCAGGATTTGAAAAGATGTGGCGCGGGGCACAACATTAACAATTTTTGCTTCCGCTCAGAAAAACTTGCGTCTCTGAATCCCTACAGTCCTCCCTGAAATAAATGCACTTTGTACCTCTACATTAACGTACAATATATACTTAGTTATAATGACCCTTGACAAAGCATTGGCTTGAACCCAACAGAAGCCTAATGTGATAGCCTAATACGATAGCCTATTGTGATAGCATGTAATAGCCTAAAACATGAACCCAACTTGAACCACTTGAACCCAACTGGAACCCCACAGAAGCCTATTGTAATAGCCTAATATGATAGCCTATTGAGATAGCCTAAAACATGAACCCAACTTGAACCACTTGAACCCAACTTGAACCCAACTTGAATCCACTTGAACCAACTTGAACCCAACAGAAGCATATTGTGATAGCCTAAGACATTTATAATGTGAAATTTTGCTGTAGACTAGTATACAGTATGCTGGCCTAGGCATGATGCAATGCACACAAGTGTACTGGGTACACAACTCCCTTACATTACGTCTATGACAATGTTATGGGCTATTAATACGCTGTGATTGTTGGGAACCAATGTAAAGTCAACCAAGTGCCTAGAGAGAAAATGCAAGAATAAAAATACTGCATTTTTAACTGACTTTATTGAGGCCCTTAAGTGATGTAGAATATATAACATTTAGGTTCAGACGACACAAGCACACGCCTCTAAAAGGCGTAGTACTTGCTCACAACGTTTATGAGCCCCTGTCGTATCTCACTATTAACTGGTAACCAATGCAATTTTATTCTTATATGATTTCTTCAAAGTTGTGCAAATTTTACCTTTTTCCAAAACCACTATCTAGGCGAGTCGGCCCAACCCCATCCAGATCCGACCCCTTCCCATTGCAGTATGTAAATTTGACCTTTGACAAAGTATGTTCAAAGTATAATAGTTAACACTCACAAATAACTAAACTGAAGCCTGTAGTCAAAGGGACAGGCAAAAATGTATGCAAGTTTGTGATGAAGAAATTACTGTGGTGTGAATTTTACTTTACAACTCTCAACGCGGAAAGAATTTAACATACTGTGAGATGTTAGCTTCCCGCACAATTCATAAACTATTGTCTCAGCTCATAACATTTTGTGATCAAAACAATGATTCAAATATACTGATATTCGTAGAAACAAATCAACTACAAATTCCTGCCATGAATGCTTTTTCACTGCTTGTTGTCAATATATATATGTGTCAACAATCTAAGGTTATGATATTTGAGTTCACACATATGATAACCTCTAGCACAAACCTGGCTATCTCTACACATGTATGGGACAGTACATAACGTTACAAGTAGTTGCATCTACACAATGTACATTGTGTTCATTGTGCAATTATAGATCTGCAAGAATGCTTGCAGACATTGGTAAGGGACTACTAGCCAATGAAATCACAGGAAATTTGTAATTGCATCATTGGATATATTCAGCATGAAAATCTTTTTAATGGGAGTGTTTTTAACACTGTACTTTGTGGTTGATTGCTATGATTTAGTTGTTTTCAAACAAATTCAATCATCAAACATCTATTTTGGTTCCTTTGAGAAGTTGTGGTTTTTGAAAGCAAAGAAAGAAAGGTATTAAAATAGTCACAGTGTTTGTTTTGCTTTGCGTGGGCCTAGTTATGAGGGTGTGTACTTGTGGTTTGTTTCCCTAAAATGACAAAATAAAAAGTTATCATAATAAAAAGGGTATCAGTATTAATACTGATACCCATATATGTTAGGTGAGAACTAGACCTGTATTTAGTGGATTAGGGTGCAATGTATGTACTGTATGTACCCATATGCAGCTCAGCATTAGACTTGCATGTAGTCTGAGAGATATGCACACATATATACTGATACATGCAGGTAATCAATAGGCAGGTAGGACCATATCAGGCGAGAATTTAAATAATATTGTGTTAAATACACGGTTTGTGCCATCTATATAGCATTGATACTACATCTATCATGTCTGTGTGACTTTTTGTGATAATTTACAGAGTTTGTTCAACCAGTTCTTGACAGTATCAGTGGTAAAAGGCTATACATATAGTAGTACTGATAGTCAATCAATCAATCAAATAACTTATAAAACTTTAAAACTTACAAAAGTACAAAACAATGTTCAGTGGCACCCAGTCAATCAGAAAATGCTCTCCAGAACAGATAAGTTTTCAGTCTCCTCTTAAATGTACCAGTAGTCACGATTACACTTTGGAAGTTCGATAAATCACGCGCAAAAACCTAAGTTGCGATGACTCGACTACAAGCTAGCAAGTACATAATCTGCTTTTGAAATATAGCCTAACTTATCAAAACAACAACACTAAAGCAGTTTGTCAGCAAATATCGTAAAAATGTATGTAGGTTCCCACAAGGCTACACTACAACTGTGCTGTGTTTAAAATCGTAGATTCATTCGTAAGTTTTTGATTTACTATGAAGGATTTTAAGAAACGTTTAGATTGAATGTTGTGCACAGTTTTTTGTTTGGCAGATGTTTTAATATGATTTAGACAGATTTAGAGTTAAGACACGAAAGAACCAATCAGATTTGTTTTGACTGTATTTCTGCAATGTGAAAATGACAGTGATGATGTCATAACTGTAACCGAGTAATCCCAGTAATCGCAAGAAGAGTTATGCGATTAAACGATGACAAAAGTAAGAGTCGACTATCAGTGCTCACGTACATGTAGTTACTTGAAGGACCCAGAATGCATTTATATTGATATTTATGGTATATCTGTGAAAACCCACAATGATTTCTTCCCAACAGGACGCATGAGGGAAGCGGTCACTAACGAACAGGAGATAAGATCGACCGCTTATCCAAGAGTGGAGAATGGCAAGACAGTCTTACTTCCCGAGTACAGCGCCCTCACTGACCCGCACCTGGTAGACTACTATGCCCGCAGGTTCAATCTAGCAACGTTACCGAGGCCACCGAGTGTGGTGAGAACTAAACGTTAAGCTGACCAGCTGGCAACATTGTATAAAAATTGTATAAATACGTCATTTCTTAGGTTAATTGACAGTAGAAAAAAATTGGAACCACAGAATACTGACCTACTCATGCCAAAATAAGATGATTTAAGAAATGTAAAGAGGAGACCATTGGTTCCAAAACCCACCTCCAAAGCTTTTTATACCAGCCATTTAAGTATTAATGACATTGGTTAGTCTTATCTGGAAATTACCTGTAATGTTCAAGCAGCCAGTGGGTTATTAATAATGTTTTGTCAGATTTGAAATGTTTACCTCTGTGTAACATGCACAGTAATGTGTTTTACTGTGTAACATGCACAGTGATGTGTTTTACTGTGTAAACATGCACAGTCATGTGTTTTACTGTGTAACATGCACAGTAATGTGTTTTGCTTTGTAACATGCACAGTCATGTGTTTTGCTTGTAACATGCACAGTCATGTGTTTTACTGTGTAAACATGCACAGTCATGTGTTTTACTGTGTAAACATGCACAGTCATGTGTTTTACTTTGTAACATGCACAGTAATGTGTTTTACTGTGTAACATGCACAGTCATGTGTTTTGCTTTGTAACATGCACAGTCATGTGTTTTGCTTGGAACGCACAGTCATGTGTTTTACTTTGTAACATGCACAGTCATGTGTTTTGCTTTGTAACATGCACAGTCATGTGTTTTGCTTTGTAACATGCACAGTCATGTGTTTTACTGTGTAACATGCACAGTCATGTGTTTGCTGTGTAACATGCCCAGTCATGTGTTTGCTGTGTAACATGCACAGTCATGTGTTTGCTGTGTAACATGCACAGTCATGTGTTTTGCTTGGAACGCACAGTCATGTGTTTTACTTTGTAACATGCACAGTGATGTGTTTGCTGTGTTACATCCACAGTAATGTGTTTTACTGTGTAACATGCACAGTTATGTGTTTTACTTTGTAACATGCACAGACATGTGTTTTTAATGACAAGTATGTTGTCTTTCCATTCGTATAATGTTATAATTAAAATAAAATAAAACAAACACTGTTAGCAAACTGCTTATCCACTACAGAGCCTGTGTAAAAGTAAGTGGGCTTGGCATTTCGATCCCAGCAGGATCTTCTTCATTCAGCCTCTGAAGAAGATCCTGCTAGAATCGAAACATCAGTCCCACTTACTTTTAATGTTATAATTCATAGACTCTAGTCACATTTTCCTAAGCAGTACTTAATTTGCATACTATTTGAAACTGTTGTTATAGCATGTATTTAAACATTGCAAATATTTACATACTCTGTTGTCTCACATTTCCTGATTTTTAGGGGAGACGCCCAGCTAGTGCACCATCTAAGCGTAACAGTGCAGCAAGAGGACAACGAAGAGAGACAGAAGTGGTTTATAAAATATCCGTGACAACAGCAAACAAAAAGAATGCAGGCACAGATGCTCATGTGAGTTTGAATTGGGGAGGAACAGATTCATATTGTCTTGTTTATGGAAGAACAAAAGAACTTTTTGAAAGTGACTGGAGTACCAAGTCTAATGCTCAATTTATTTAATCCGTAACCTGTCACCTGACAGTCGGCTAGTAAATGCTGTCGAAGTGGCTGGGGTGCCAAGTCTAATGCTTATCTTGTTTTGATCCTTAACCTGTCACCTGACAGTCAGATAATAACACTGTCGAAGTGGCTGGGGTACCAAGTCTAATGCTTAACTTCTTAATCCTTAACCTGTCGCCTGACAGTCAGAATAAAATTGTCAAAGTGGCTGGGGTACCAAGTCTAATGCTTAACTTGTTTTAATCCTTAACCTGTCACCTGACAGTCCCCAGCTGCTCCTCTGAAATGACACAAACATCAATGGTTTTGGTGAACACCTATAGCTGAGAGTTTATCTGATTAGAGTACATGATTTTGTCATACATTGAATATTCCAACAGCTGAAGTGCATTGTTTTACACAAATTTGCTGATGGGTAATTTTCTGCATTTATAGGTCAAATCTGCAGCCTAGTAGCAATTTGTATTCTTGGAGGCACGAGTTTGTAAAAGTTGGTGAAAGTACATGAATGCATTTTGCAAACAGCAGTTCGTATTCGTGGAGGAACAAGTTTGTAAAAGTTGGTGAAAGTACATGTAAGCGTTTTGCAAACAGCAAACTTTTCAAATTATCAGCCACTGGAATGTCCCTTTAATGCTTTTGTTTTAAAGGAGCACCCCAGAGATTTTTTTCCAGTACCTTGCCTTTTAACAGAGCTACGTACAAACCACAAGGTTGCAGTAAGGTGAACTCAATGTGCGAACTAAGCAAGGCAAGATAGAAGTTAAAAACATTGATTTAAAAAATTACCCTTTTTGTGGGATTGTCACATTATTATGCTAAAAGTTTTACATTCAAGATGGCCTGGCTAAAACCCTGTATGCATTTTATTTCCAGCAGAGAGTGAACTATGTCCCCTTTAATTCCCCATCTCTGATTCAATATACTTTTCTTTGACAGGTCTATGTACAACTCAAAGGCAGAAAGGGCAAAATGTCAAAGAAGAAACTCACCAAGAAATCTTCCAAGACTCAGTCTGGTTTTATCAAAGTCAAATTTAGCAGAAATACTACCAAATCTTTCAAATTGAAGAGCGCTGAACTGGGAGAGTTACAAACCTTAATCATCGAAGTAAGTCTGTTAATTACGTTTACTAGTGGTAATTGTGTTAATGTGAAAAGATCTCTTATGACTTGGGGCATAGACTTGCCAAGGATAGTATAGCTAAGCAAACCATTTCGACAAGAAACTTCTTCTTCTTGACCCTATCTTATTTCAAGCATAGCGTGGAATCATTTAGTAAATTTACTCTTTGCCTTGTGAAATTTTGTATACAACCTTGTGAATATCTGCGTACATATAAACTTCATTACATCTTTCACTTGTGTATAGAGTTTGTTATTTTGCATAGTGCATGATGCCAATTAAGTTACTCTAAGTGACTGGTTGTATGTATCTGGATACAGCTCCAACCTGTCCAGGCAGCCAAACCTTTACTTTGGTGGCTAAGAATTATGTCGCTCACTTGGACCATACAGAGGTAACAATTTCCCATTAGGACCAACTGTTGCATAGTTGTTCATTCAAGTGTGTTAGTAGCTCCTTGGTCAGTGTTGACATTGGTAGCTGGTATTACTGAGGATTATTATCAAAATCCCTTTGTTTACAGATCTCCTTCACAAAGGTTTGCATTCTAGATTGTCAGCAAACCATTTTAAATTTGTTACTGCAGACACTCTAAGATCATAGACCTGAAATAATAAACATTTAGACTTAGCACTGGATGCTCTACAGAGATGTTTGTCTCGTGAAAAATCAAGACAAAATCAAATATATTAACAACAACAACAATTGGACATTATGCAAATGAGCGTACTCCAACCTGTTCAGGCAGCCAAACCTTTACTTTGGTAACCTGTATCTTTATTTTATCGTAGCTTACGTGTTTCAAAATTTCAGCTTACCTCGGCTGCTGAAGCTACAGTAGTGTGAGTTTGTAAAGACGAAAGCAAACTACAGTAGTACCTTTAACGGGCAGTTATTTAAAGCTTCATTCAAGAATTTCCCATTTTTGTCCGACAGCACGATGGCCTTGAAAAACGGCACAGTTGGTTATTAGATCACGTGGAAGTCACCAACATGTCCACCAAACAGAAATGGGTATTCCCCTGTAGCCAATGGCTGTCTCTTTTTGAGACGGACTGTCAACTAAGTAGGACATTGGAGGCAGCTGATGGGAAGAAATACAGCAAAACAGGTTAGTGCTGGTGTGGAGATATTAAGAATTTAGGGTTTGTTTTACAATGTGACAGATAGAAATAACAAAAGGACACTATCTAACCGAAACACTACAAAAATGGCACATTTTAGTTACAAAAACCGACACTGTTGGTTAACAATGTGGGGTCACATGCTCCCCTGTGCCCTCCAGTGTAAACAGTACCATTCACAATACAATATTATCATACATTTAGTATCTGTGGTAATAGTTATAATAGCTCCACGCCTTTATCTAATCAATTTAGGATATTCATACTGCTATAAAGAATAATTCTGATGACATCACACATTATGAATATGTAAAGGGTCATTGCTATGACCCAAAAATTTGTGATAATATTGCAAAGATGTCATAAGTCAAATGTTTCATTTCAAAGAAATGTTTACTGAATTTACAGCAACTGTGATGTAAATTGAAGCCTGGATGCTGTCAAACCTGAGAGAATCATTCTGATGACATCACACATCATGAATATGTAAAGGTTAATTGCTATCCACCCAAAAATGTAATGATATTGCAAAGATGTCATAAGTCAAAGGTTTCATTTCAAAGAAATGTTTACATAATTTACGGCAACTGTGATGTAAATTGAAGCCTGGAAATGGTTAAACCTGAGAGAATCATTGTGATGACATCACACATTATGAATATCTAAAGGAACCCAAAAGTTTAGCATTGTTGAAACGGTGTAAAATTATTGTAATAAAAGTGCTTTCAATGAGATTCTGGCTTTACAAATTATGCTGAGTCATTGACCAGTGAGGAAATGAAATGATGGTGGCAGTTAATACTATTAAAAGTGTGTGACCATTATTTGACTTACTAGCATATTTTGAACATTGTTAATTCACCTTTCCACAGTATGACCATTAATGGTATTAACCAGACATACACTCTGACAGGACATCTTTGCTTCTTGTACTACTAGTACTACTACTGATACTTCTAATACTACCACTACTATTTCTAAAATTACTACGTCTACCATTACCAGTACTACTACCATTATTACTAATACTACTACTACTACTACTACGAGCACTACTACCACTACTACTACCACTACTAGTACAACTACTACCACTACTAGTACTACTACTACCACCACTTCTCATACTACTACAAATACCAATAAGTACTACTCAAACTATCTTTTTTCTCAATCTTTCAATACTTTAGTGAAGGCTGTAGTGTCATCGTAGTAACACTAACCGTGTGTGTAAGTTTTATATAACTTTTCGCAGATCTCAAAGGTCTCATTTGAGCATTCATGCATGTGTTCCGGTAATGGCTTATTGCTCACAAAGGCAGTGTGGTGGCTTTTTTCTTTCACTTCCCTCATAGCAATAACACAGGGGAAGCATTACAAAAATTTGGTAATGCTGTTTTTCTCTCAATATTCATTAATTTTATTCTTTATTTATCTTTTTATTGACTTTCACACCATTTTAATTTTTCTTTTAGTACTTGTTGGTTTAGTTTCTTTTGGTAATTGGGTAGGGAAAGCTACATTTTATACAGATATAACGAATAACTTCTTTACAAAGCTTTTCTGATTGTTTCATTTGCTGATGCAAAACCATATTTCTGCACTTGCAAAATTGTTGTGGATTTTAACATTTACATGTTAAGCAAACAAAGCCACTGTTGGAAGTTTACAGAAATTGTGGTCACATGACTTTGTCTATTAGTTCTGTCAGGTACTACCGTAGATTGGAGAAATGTAGCAAGCTGTGAAAGTTACATATAGTATGGTCAGGGTGGGAGAAAGCTACAACCCAGTGCAAAAATTCAGCTATAAAGTGGTTAAAGTTTTAGCACTATGTCAAAACGAAGAATAAAATGTAAAATCTCCTGCAACAAGGCTGAATCAATAACAAACAATGGAGAATTAGCAGTGTCATTTGTTTGAACTGCAGAGGCAAATAACAGTTCGTCTGATGTAGCCTGGCTGCAGTGAGGATGCAGCCACCTCAGCATACTACTTTTGACAAGGTGCATGTAATTAAGTGAGTTAACCTATTAGAGGTTACCTTTGAAGACCAGCAAAGCCTGCTGTGTGAAATTGTAGTACCAAAAAGAGTATGTCCTACTCAGCCTGGCTGTAGTGAGGATGCAGCCACCTGAGCATACTGCTTTTGACGAGGTGCTTTAAATTAAGTGAAAGACCCTATTAGAGATTACCTTTGAAGACCAGCAATGCCTGCTGTGTGAAATTGTAATACCAAAAAGAGTGTGTCCTACACAGCCTGGCTGCAGTGAGGATGCAGCCACATCAGCATACTAGTTTTTGACAAGGTGCCTTAAATTAAGTGAGTTACCGTATTAGAGATTATCTTTGAAGAGCAGCAATGCCTGTTGTGTGAAACTGTAGTACAAAAAGAGTATGTCCTACACTGCCTGGCTGCAGTGAGGATGCAGCCAAGTGTCCTACTTTTGACAAGGTGCTTTAAATGAAGTGAATTACCCTATTAGAGATTACCTTTGAAGACCAGCAATGCCTGCTGTGTGAAACTAGTACAAAAAGAGTGTGTCCTACACAGCCTGGCTGCAGTGAGGATGCAGCCACCTCAGCATAATACTTTTGACAAGGTGCCTTAAAGTAAAAAGTGAATCATTATTTTGTTTTAGAATATGAGGTCATCGTCATCACTGGAGACAAGAAAGGAGCCGGCACCGATGCCAACATCTTTGTGACTCTCCACGGTACCCAATCAATTTCAAAGAAGATGCAACTCTGCCCTCCAGCTGGCTCAAATCCGTTTGAACGAGGGAGCAGTGACATGTTTACGCTAAAGTGCAATAACGTCGGACCTCTTAAGAAACTCAGGTGAGATTAAAATCAGTGTACGGGATAAAAATGAAGCATAACCATATTTCTGATGTAACCCCCCCCCCCATGAACCCCCCTTTCCTGTAGCATTCCTATCATCTTTGGTTTAATCATCCCTTTCCAAGTAACATTCTAAATGGAACGATTCTCAGCCTTTACATGCATTGTAGTCTAGGTGGTGAATTGTAATGGTTACGAAGCCGTAGCTCTTTTGAAGTAGTTCATTTGAAATTGGTTTTCTGTTTGTGAAGATCATAGACGAACTCCAGTTTATTTGTGGTCTCCAGAGGATTGTGAGGGAGCTGTGTAATTTCGCATCCGTCATGTCTGTTTGATGTCCCCGTCTGTCAAATGAGAGTCTACGGTATAATGTGTATTAGATAACACAGAGTACCAGTGCAGCCACAGAAACTTGACTGCATCAATCCATCACCTGTTTATTGTTGTATAAGTGAGCCTGTAAATGCCATTGTAAACTACTTGAAGGAATTTTATTTCTCTAAAACTGAGGAAAAGGCATGCGATCAGCATGGTGTTAACCCCCAAAAACTAATTATGGAAAAGTCATCAATCAAGGATTGTCATCTGGTGTTTCATTGCTTTAATAGAAAAGAAGAATATGTAAGACTACTGAAATAAAACTGCAACAGTCAACAGTAACCGTGGAAACTTATTTTCTTTTAATGTATCCTGTTTTGATAGGATTGAACATGACAACACAGGCTTTGGACCCGGCTGGTTCTTAGAGAGAGTCGTGGTAACCGACCTCAAAAATCCGAAGAAGGGAAAATTTTACTTCCCTTGTCATCAGTGGTTGGCCAAAGACGAAGCCGACGGAGCGATCTCTCGTGACCTACTAGGGAGCAGAGACCCTGCAGCAACCCGCAAAGGTAACTTAACAGTAATGGTGGGATAAAGTGGGCTGGAAATCCCCACTTTACCACTGACTTTGGAAAGGGTATATGTGGGTGTTAAGGAGATAAGCAACCCAACCATGTAATATAGCGAAGGGTTTGTGATGAACACTGACCATTTATTAGCCTCTTTTTAGAGAGAGCAAAAAGTTGAAAAATCATAACAATTAGGTTGCTGCCAGTTTGTGCAGTATATGATGTCACACTGGCTCTAGGGTTATTATTCCTATGGCATAGTGGTTATACTTGCAAGGTGATATTAGACTTTGTTAGGCTATGTAACAAAAAATGTAAAAGAGAAACTACCTCTAAAATAGCAACTGGATCAAACTGAAATAAAACACATTTTTCAAAGATATAGAAATATGTTTGCAATCGAAGCACTAATGTTGTGATATTATTTAGACTTGACGATGTTATCGCTCTGGCTGTATAAACTAGGTACATCAAAACAACTATACTTTCATTGCAAACGTTGTTGGGGGCAGTGAGTGGTCTTTATGTAAGGATAGATATTTTGATAAATGGGCTTTGTATGGAATTGTCAAAGTATTACAGACACCTAGCCAATTTGCCCCATATTCAGTACATTTGTTATGTATGATAATCTCATTCAAAATCTGTTGAAAGTTTTTCGAGAAGCTCTTTTAGTTTCCAAGATATACACATTTGCAGTTTTGATAAATCTGGGAAACTCATTAAATATGTGCAACTATGACGTATAGTGTTGCACTCATCAAAATTTCTTATTTCAGTCCTTAATAAATTAACCCATAATTACAAGCCCATATATATCATTTGAATAATGTGAAGTTCCTTTTATCAAAGAGGACAGTAAAATATTTCAAAAAATCGCCATCGGTAACTACCAGACAAATTTCATTAGTCTGCAGATGCATGGACTTTCTAGTTTCAAATTATTCTCTGCACATGAGTACATGAGCATGGTGGCCAATTGGCTAAGGCGTCGGACTCGTGATCCAAGGATTGCTGGTTCGATTCCTGACTAGTTCATTACGTTGCGTCCT
>JAAAKB020017653.1:0-14901 GCA_010014835.2 Apostichopus leukothele
AATAGAGATGCCAGCATTGTTGGTCACAGCCCTAGATGTGCGCTGGTACATGTCCTGGTCGGATCATTATGTTGCGTCCTTGGGCAAGGCACTCATATTCAAATCTTCAGTCTCTGTACTAAGGGTATTAGTGGCAACCGGCAAGGTTGTGGCTGCACTCAATGGGATGTCCCCTAGGGGAGGTATAGATGTGGCACACTATGGTGAACCAGGAGTGACTGTGAGTTGTCCACACTTGGATGTGTGGATGTGACAAGTTACCAGTGACCAGGGCTTAAAGGTATGCTGTATTGGACCCAAATATGCTAGATTTTCAAATATGGTCACCATCGCTCAAAATTCTGAAACTGTTTTTATTACAACCTTTGAGAAAATTTTCCTCACTGGGACATTCCGTCATCTTGTGTGTTCCTTGAAAATGTCTGAGAAAAATTTCGAGAGTAAAGACCTCCAGGAAAGTATTTTTTGACAACTTCTAGCAATTATAGCATGCTATAATTTGGGGCCTATACAGACTACCATTAACTGCTACTGTTTTTCAGATGTTTCAGAAGGACTTTATTGACTAGACAACAATCCTTTAACATTAACATTTTAAAATAAAAGTTCAGCAGTTATCCTGTGAACAAAATTAATTGAAAGGGGAAGCTCAAGCCATATAAATTGATCATACAAAAAGTATTGTTGCAATACATAATACTAACAGACAGGTTATTGAGTTTACTTGTGTAGTAAATAAATTTCTGAAGATAATTTCAACCCCATCTATGGCGAACATTAAAATATTTGGTACTTTCTTTATAAAATAGATGCCTCAAAAGTGATTGAACTGCAAATCATCTCCATAGCGACAGAAATTATGGATAAATATCAAATTGTCAACAGAGTTTGAGGGTGAAATGTCATCTCTTCCTCAGTGGAGCATAAGAAGTTGAATGAAGAAACCAGAATTCAAGGCAAACTTCATACCCATTACGCATTGCCTTACATGTAGTAGAATGTTTATATTTATATTATTCATCTCACAATTAGACTTTACAAAGTTCAACCAAAATAGGTGTATGTAAATTCCTGTGATAGCCCTAAACCATGGACAGACTGCCAAACTTAACATGAAAATCTTTGTTAAAAGAGTTTTGAAGGCAAAAAAGTAATCACTTCCTCATTTTATAGTACAAGAAGTTGGAATGAAGAAACCAAAAATGAAAGGCAAACTTGATGCTGGATTGGTTTACAGTTTTATTTTCTGCTATCATGTGAACACCTCATGCAGAGTTAGTGTCAATTCTTGATTTTCAAAACAAGAGTTCTGCTTTGATATCAATCAGGCATGAAACTACATATACCATAGTAGAATGTTGATATTATACTATCCATTCATTACAGCTATTCAAAGATGAACCAAAATAGGTTGATGTGTGGTGTGCTACAACCACATGTGGTTCCTTTGACAGAACTAACATGTAACCCAACTTGACTGTTGTGACCTATATTTTTATATTCTTCAAGACATATATTAGTCATACAACTGATTCCCGAAAGACTGCACGACTGATGAGGGTGCATTGAACATACGTTTTACTGTTGACAACTAGTGCTTGTTGAGGTACCTTGCAAGAATATTTCCAGCCAGTAAGCAATACTTAACATGTCTTGTTAGCCCTGCTGAAGCCAATGCAACTTAAAACTTTGGCCAAGTCTTGATCAGTCAGAGCCTTATGCATGCACCCACTGTCCGACTATCAAATACTGTCCACATTAAAGTGTGTGGCCAAATTTAAACTAAGAATAAAGGAACATTTGCATAAGTAAATTTCAATAGTGAAAGAAGGAAATTCAAATTGTTTTTGGTTGCTCCACCAGTGCAAGATTGTTCGAATAGCCTTTAACTGTTGTTGTACGTTATCAGACTCAAACTGTTAAATATCAATAAAAACATACCTTAAAATGCATGTTAGTTTTTTCCATTTCAAACAAACTTTATTGTGAAAAAAGAAAGAAATACTACTTAAATGTTAAAAACATGGAATAATACAGTTTACACTTTTTGCTTTTTTAAAAGTGTCTCATTTGAAGCAATCATTTCTGAAGTAGTGGAGGGATCAAACTAAACAAGAAAAGTGATTGCAACTCGTTCTCATAATCCCATAATCCCTAAACTCATCAGAACTCAATATGGCTTTAAGAATGGACACAGCAATGTAGGTTAGAAATGGAAATTTTTTGCACCATTAGCTTAGGATTTTTATTTTTTAAATCTTTTTCGAAAGTAATTTTCCGCTTTCTTTTCATACGTATGGGGAGGCGGAGGCAGGGAGATGGGCCAAACGTGACAGGTTATGACTCTTAACTCAAGTATGGATTCAGTATACATCAGAAGGGTGTCTCATTTAATTTTCTAAACTGGTCAGAGAAAAACATTTGTTGGACCAGTTAGCCTGATAGAATCAACATCTTACTATATATCGATTTAGTATTCTGGCCAGTAGGATGCTCAAACCTTAGGGCTTAAGGATTAGTATAACATATTGGCTGGCACTTTTTAGAGGTGATACCAGTTATATATAACCCTGGCTACAGTCCACATAGATGAAAGACAGTATTCCACCTCGGTAAAAGTTCTCCCACACAGTATTAATTTTCACTCACAAAACTTGACTAATTTTTGACTAATTTCTGATAAATGATCTCCAAGTGAATACGAACTATGCAAACAGTCATAGATCTCCAATTCCTGTGGTACTATGGATCAGGTGGGCAAGGAAAGGAAATGAAATGCTAGTATGTAACCAATCAAGAATGGTGACATTGATTACTCAAAGTGGAATAAACAAATAAATAAAAAACTTAGGGACCATACATCTGTTAGATTAGTTTTCAGTTAAACAGAGACATCGCACAGATGATCCAAAATTGCATTCTTCAATAATGATAATTACATGACCTTTTGAAGGTCATATGAAACTGAAATGTTTTCGAACTTTGTAAACAATCGTCTTTCATTGATTAAACTATGCAACCAATAATAGATCTAAGTTTCCCTCTTGAAACTGAGGTAGGAAAGGTCAAACCATCTGCTGACTCTGTGACCCTGCGTGAGACATCACTGCCTTCTTTGTCCTCTGGTACCAAGGACCGATCGTGGTCTCTCTCACCGTATCATTGAATGCGTCCAGACCCTCGATGGAGCTTAACACCCCGTATACAGCCTGTCGAGAAGATTAAGCGTGGTGAAATTAAAAGGTAACAAGTACAGGAGCTCTGGGTAACTTAATGGTCAATACATCATCAAAGTCTCAATCTTCAGAAAACAAATATCACTGGGCAAAGAATAAAAAAATCAATCAATAAATTACTGGTTCAATGCATCTGGTTGTTTTGTCCTATTCAGAGCAACTGAAAAATATATTTTGAACACATTAAAGGGTAACTTAGGGTAGCAGTTTAGTCTTGATATATCATACCCACCCTCCCCCCCCCCCCCATTTACACCACAGTACACATTTTTGGCATCCTTATTCTGATGAAACAATTTGTCAATGACTGGATCAAGAATCCATTGCCTGGTGAGGTTTTGAAACGGGAACCTATCACTTTTGGGAGGAATCTCTAACCGCTGTACCATGTATTCACCCATCAAATGTCAGTAGCAATTTCAGGAGAAATTTCAACTCAAGAATACCAGGGTGGGTAGAAATGGAAACAGTACAGACTCTGTGAATAATATATCTGTTTATTGCATGTCAAAATACTTTGCAAAATAGTCAAGTTACTATACGAGTGGCGAAATGTATAGCAGTTTCTGTGCACAGCATAGCACATTATTTGATTAGAGACAAAATTCAGAGCCTTCAAGACTTCTACACAAAATTTGAAAACTAAATTATTTCCTGAGACTAATGCTCGGTGATATTTTCTCGGCAGAGATCCATCAGGGAATTTTACAGAAGGTTCTTGATTAGTTAAACCTCCAGTATCTTTATTCTCCTAAACCCTTTGAAAGTTCCATTATTCTCACCAGATCTGCCAGATTTGGTTGAGCACCTCCCATAAACTCTCTATCACCAACTGCTGCCATCCACTCTCGGCTAGCATCATACAAAGATTGGCGGACATCTTCTTTCAGATTGTACCTGCAGACAGAGAATGAAAGACCCAGGTAAACTTGGTACTGTAGCTGGTGGAAGTGCAAACACTAATTGTACAGGGGAGAGGGAGAAAAATCATTTTGCAAGTTGGGAGAAAACTTTGATCTGAATAAAGCATCTAGCACCTCTTTCGTCATAACATGCAGATCTGTCTTGAAGCTTAGATTCGGGCATTTTCTTAAGAAATCTTCTGGTGGTTCAAGCTGATAGCTTGCACAAATATTCTACTGTACATGTTGAGGTCAACAATCCCATCCTCATGTTCCGTTGGGAAGATATGTTTTTTTTTTTAATTTGGTGATATTTTTTAAATGAAAGGTTTAACCTTCTTTACATTCAATCACTAATATCTGTTGTTAAGCACATGATATTGAGATGGGATTTCTACTAACAGTGTGGAACCATTTCTTCTTCCAGGTAAGTTTTAATTCCTCTGATATCCTATTAATATGTTGTGTTAGTTCAGGATGAATTCATGCATAGGGAAGGAAGCGGTGAAGGAGACATTTGAAAGGATATTCTGTGACTTTTTTCGGAATCTGTACTATAGGCGAAAACCACATCATCATAGCAGAGATGAGCTTTTCAACTAGCAGTGTGGAGTATATTGCTCTTCAGTATAAGTTCCACATTGTTAATCACGAGAAAATCCTTAATTAAAATATTTGTTCCCATAGCAAAGTGAGAATACTGTTGTACAACTTGTACCACTGCATTTAAGTCCAATAATTTTGTTTTCATTCATTTTCAACATTCTGTCTCCTGATTCATGTAAAAGCACAGCAGCACAAACATGAAATTATTGTTCCAGACTTTTCCACCCCCTAATGTCCCCCCCCTCCCTCTCCCCACCATAGCATCACTGAGCATAGAGGAGCATACATATTGTGGTATACTGTCACGGTCATAACATTTCAATGAACATACTTTTTTTTTAGCTTGATGGACACAAAGTACATTCCAGCTGCCCCAAAGTATTTACTAAAGATCTTTTTGATGGCTCCATATTGGCTCATCTCAGAGATATAGTCAAAGGCCTGCAAAGCTTCACTTGGAGTTCGATAAATGTTCGGTGGTAGGTAATGGACCAGCACATCATCAACCCAATAACGCCATTGCTTTTCCTCCCTGATAAAAAATAGAAGAAAAAAAGAGAAACACATTTATCATACTATGAGAGTTGTTATTTTCCGTAAGTACAGAACAATCTCAGGTTAAGGAATATGGAGTACCACTGTACCAGTATCTATTTTGCAACACTGCAACAATGTAATAAAATTTATTATCATGCTGATATTAAACTGTACTATATGTACTGCAAAAAACTCTAGCTGTATTATAATGCTAAATGAAAATTATGTTGAAGCTAGAACTCAATTGACAATTAAGTATAGTGAATTGTAAACTTAGTTTATTAAAATAGCATTATAATCAGCTGTTCAATCCAGTTTTTATGGATCATAATTTATTATTTGCGTGTCAATCTTAAATTGCGTTTACAAGATAAAACAGTCTTACTTTTCCGCCTTTGATCTCCCAGGCCTGCCGAGCATGATGTCATATCTATTTAAATATTCCACTTTTTCCCTTCCAAAGAGACCTTTTTTTGGTGTGATAATCTTTGGATAATAGGTCACAATCTGTCCAAGATCTTTCTGGTCAGTTGACATCATTGTTGACAATGCGCTTACGATTACAGAAGAGTCATTCATTTGCTGAAAAGAAAATTCAGGGCTCCTTGTGAAGGATTACTTTACTTATAATTGAATGAAAGTATATGAAACTAGCCACATTAATACATTGCTGTACAACACTAATGCATTTTTAACTGCATATTTATGCAACTTTGTTAACAGAACCTTTTTTCTTGTAATCACAAAATTATACATTGGACAATTCAATGTACTATACAAAATGGCCAAATTGCTACCTAGGATAAATGTGGGAGTATTTGGCACTGCTTAGGTTTTTGACACATAAGTTACATAACTGCAACCTGATCCTCATAAAGCTACAATTCATATCCTGTACTAACCTATTTTAGTATTGGACACGTTCTCTATACACTGCTATGGTAATTTTTTTAAGCCTAACCAACATCTAGACAAATCTTTCATCTGTAGTTTACAGTGTTTGTAGTGTTCACTTGATTTGAATTTTGGTCTGCTTATTATGGGAGATAAGGAAACTAGAACTTCGAAACTGTAGACTCTCTCCCCAATATATTGATGTGAGAATACACTTGATACAGGACTATTTATAAATGCTAGAACTGTACTATATATGCAAAATCTGCTTGTTTAGAACATTTGACAGTAAATATGTTTAACAATAATTACAATAAGACAATAGCAAAATTCTATTCAAACTGACACAAACGAACCAAAGCTTTCAACGCCTTGCAAATTAGCTAGGTGACTTGCAGGGAGAAAATGGTGATTGATGTTGATATCTAACTCTGGAGGTACCTTCTTTTTTATGTAAAATTTTGCACAACAACCGAAAAGAAACTTGTTTAGGAAGGGATGTTGGATGTTAGCTCTATAGGTACCACTTAAAATTTAGAATTAACTTAAACTTAAAGTTTAAGAATATTCCTTTAATAATTGGTAACTAATTTATGCCTAAATTAAAGCTTTCTTGGAACTGTGATGTGCTTAGCTCATTGCTGAAGAGCACCATTGTTATTGTACTGTATGATACAATTACCTGTATCCCTTAAATGCTCGCTCTCAACTCTTACATAAGCAATTTATAAATGCCAATACTTACGATCGTGCTGCCTTTTGCATCCTCTTGAACCAGAATTGGAACTTTCCTATAATCGGAAAACTTTAATTCCTTGCGCATCACAGGTTCTACTTCCACAATGTGATACTTGATGCCATAAAAATCCAAAAATGATCTCAATTTACAGCAAAATGGACAGACTTGGTATTGATATAGTGTTAGCCTGAGCCTTGAGGCATCCTCGGAGGTATAGGCACGATGTGTGCTTTCGATAACATCACTCTCACAGGCTTTCTGTACATTTTCTTCAGCACTTCCAAATCCAAACCCAAGACTATTCGCGCAAGTGATCCCACTTATAGCAACTCCACACGCGACGGCTGCACGAAGACCAAACTTACCAGAGATTGACTTAAAATAAGTCCAAGTTTTTGAAGGACGATGTAAGTTTGGTATTGAAGAAACATGTTGACGATGCAATAATTGTGTATGTTTCAGTGCACCACGGGAGCATTTCATAGGAACAAACCTAGGTAGAAGTTGTCCTGAACATGAGCTTAGTCTTTTCATGGAGGCTGCCATTTTGTTTTGCGTAACTTGCATGAACAAGTGCACGTGCGCAGAATAAAAGTAATTCTGCATCCTGTCTTGTGTGAGATTGTTTTATCTCCATGATCACACTGACGTGCATATGATTTCAAGGGGGGGGGGGGGGGGGGGTTGAAAATGAAAATGAAAAATTTCCCCGACTGATGAAGGTAGGGACTGAACCTTTATAGGAAGGGTTGGTGGCAGAGGCGAATGAATACTTTATAATTGGTCTAGGTTTATTAATGTCAATGGTTTGTGATATCAACCACTGATCATATTCTATATGTTTACCACAAGTAAGAAAAGTACAAACTATGGAGTGTCACATGACATTCTGTCAGACGCTGATAATAAGTTGTTTATCGCTTCGTTAGATCCAAGTGATATGCGTTTCTTATATAACATAGCGCCACAAAACGAGTATTAACGGTAAATTTTAAAATTATTTATATAGTTTGAATTATAGATAAGTGTAATTGAAATTTATTTTCTCTCTCCAAAATTGTGTCAGAACAGGATTGATCTGCATGGACCCTGGCTACTCGAAGGAACAGCGGAACCCTGTTGTCTGCTGCTTGTGTCTATATACATAGTTTACAATGTTTAATTGAAACGCGCGTTCTATCTGTCTCTGGATTGATTGAAAGTAATTAATAACTTTGGAGATGAAAATTGCGGTAAACTTTGATACATGTATCACTTAGCTAAAGTTATGGGTTAGCTTTTCTTCACCTGCCCTACTAGCCTGTACAATCGTGACAAAGGATGCACCTACAAGGAGAATGATAAGAGTTAAGTGCTACACACATCCCAAATAGTCGGTTCAGTTTATGACGTCAGGGATCTAGTCGTGGTCAATGTCTATGAACCTTCTACGCTCAAGCCTTCAGATTTTGCACATACATAATGTGTACACGTCCACTGCACTGCATGCTCCAATGAAACGAGAATTGTCACTTGACAAGTGTCACTTCACTAAGCAAAGCAGACCCTGGGAGGAATTTATACTCAGAAGATTTACGGTTGGACCGTATCTGTTGCAGTTGGATTTTACACCATGGCACAGTATTCTCTTCCTAACTTCCAGTTTGTATTCTGCATATTTAGTGTGATTTTTGTCACTCATTTAGGATTTTTCTGCAGGTCCGAGGACGTGGATTCACAGGCAGAGTTGAACGATAATCCCGACCATGGCAGGGAGAAGCTCCCAACAGTGTTCATACCACTTCTAGCAAGAAACAAAGCACACTCTCTACCAACATTTCTAGCCTACTTAGAAAATTTGAATTACCCAAAAGATCGTATAACGCTATGGTATGTAGTATTTCCATATTTATTTGAACATAATATTGTTTGGTTTACTAGGAAAAGACTTTCTTCAAGTGAAAATAAGGCCTATACTAAGTTGATTTTTTTTTTGTAGTTTCGTGAAACAGGCACCGGGTACAGTGAATGACAGTTTATGAGTACATGTGTGGTTCATCACAAGTCCTCTAGAAATCTGATATACGTACAGTATATCAGGCACAGAGGTTGAAATTGTGCAAGACTCCTTACACTGTTAAGCTTTGCTATAGTTCGTCAAAAAATTAAAGCTCTCCTTCATATATCGTTGATTCTCTTAATAAAATTGACAAAATGAGTTTAGTACATGTTTGCAGCCTTTTCAATGTACTGGATGTAACTTAACATTAAGCCTATGCAAAGTCTTGTGGTTTTCCAGAAGTTGCTTGAAGGAGAGAACACTAGCAGCATCTTCTGGTGCATTCTTGTACCTAGCGAGATAACAGAGAGAATTTGCCCATTAAGGCCTATGTGATCTTACAGCATAGGCTATCTTTTAAGGTAGAAGAGCTCACTGATTCGCATTATTTATGCACAATTATGAAGCTTTAACGTTGTCTGTGCACAAGTACAGTATGTATGTTTCCACTCCATTGCTGCAAAACCTGTTATGTACAACTGACAGAATGCCAATATGATCACAGTATCACAAACTTGCCGTTTAAATAGACTTGTACTTATTGGTTTTTGCATACAGGGAATGTACATAGCCAGATGTGAGTTTCTTGTTATCATGTACCATCCAGTGTGTGGATTTGGTATTTGTGGTTGAGTAAATATGTTGATTTCAGTGGTTCCAAAACAATCCCACTCCCAGGGTAGCAGGCTTCATTGCCTACTGCAGTGGTGTTTCACTGGATGCCTTTACCCTAAGTATCTCTCTGTGTGAGAAATTGGTCTTTCTTCTCTTTTTTATTCTATCTTTATTGAAATCATCTTTGCATATCATTTATACAAATTAGGTCTTCACAAACTCGCAAGATGACAATTACACATGATAACATTAATAACAAGCAAGAACCCAAAGAAAAGCATTAGTTGAATAAGAATAAGCAAGAACTAAAAGCTGATTTTATTGCCCACAACTTATGTAAGACCTAATTCATATGAGGAAGAAGTTGTATTTTCCACTTGTAAAACCAATTTCCACTTGTGCAAAAATTCATTGCAAATTGTAGCCTCTTCTCTTACTTGTTTTTCTTTCATAAAAGTGTAATATTGTAAGTGGAAGATCAAAAAGTCATAAGGATGCTTTAAATGTAACTTTTATCTGAATTTTAAGAAGTCTCTCTTTGGAGAAAAGAATTAAAAACCAAACACCAATGTTCAACATCCAAAATGAAATTAGAGATGATTTAACATTCCCAAACCAAATGAGTTGTAATTTTTCATCTGTAAATTACAGAAGGATCATAAAGCATTATCACATTTGTCTACATGAGCAAAAACACTATTTGTGCCAAGAATGCAGTGAAGGAAACAAAATTGAAAGTACAGTACTGGATTTTGCTATCTTTTACCAAAACAAATGGTGACTGAAAATGGCTTTATACAAACCTTGTTCAATTATATGAAAATCTAGGACCTGATTCCATTTCTCAATGGCAGCTGAAGGAGTAGAAACTAAAGACCATGTTAAAGTGTTATAAATAAATTGAGAAAGGTTGGATGTAGAAATAAGTCTGATGCTGCTGTACTTGTAAACATATCCCTCAGAGTACAGAAGAGTTCGGTTTGAAAATTACACATGACTTGTAAATCTCTGTTTATACATCGTAGGAGAAGGTATGATATTGAACTGGTGTTAATTCATTCCATGATCAGCTCATCCTTAGGTAGGTTTATAAATGAACTATTGCCCTGCTTTCAAACCCTACAACTTCAGTTAGGATGAACTCAGTTTCTTGTTTACAATTTATCATTAAGAGTATTTGCTTTGTAATAATGAAGGGAGTCCTGGAATTGTTACTATCAGTTGTTGGCCTGAACGGCAGAATCATTTCTCGGATGTACCAAGGCTTACAGGGGCTGTAAAGCTTTCTACAATACTTAATAAAATGGAAAGCATTTGTACACTTTTTGTTTCTCTTTTCTGGAGGAAACAAGAATCCATTGGACATTTTCTGATAAATATATGGAGTTGCATATCTTTAATACTTGTTTGCAAATAAGTACTTGTTAAAATTAACTTATTTTCACAGAATTTTTAATTAACATTTGAACTTTGCAGCATGACATAAATTGCAGCATGACTTTTTGAAAATAGGCATAGAACAAGAAAATGTCATCCCAATGATTATTGGATTATAATTTCAGCTGGGGTTGAATTTCTTCTTCCGGAAGAAACTGGAAGAAATTGAAAGAAACTTGAGACTCATTTTCTATAATTTGTACATAAACCTGACACTGGACAAAGAACATAATGGTACCACAGGAACTGTAAATAACTGCAAAAACACATATCATCCTCAGAGATTCAATGTTTTCCACCTTGGAAGATATTGATAAATTTTTTCAACATTAATTATTATAATTATAAATTTATAATTACATAAAAGAAACATTGAAAATTGATCACTAGATTACACTGCAATCATTTGGTTCTAAAATGCACAGAGTCTTCATAGTAAGACTAAGGTTTGTTTAAGAGACAGGAATATGACATTGTACACTCTGCATTCTGTACACTTAAAGCATTTAATACATGCTTAGTATCTGGTGTGTGTTTTTACAGTACTTGGTACTGTATAAACAGAAGCATCACAACAGGTTTATATCCAAAGAGATGCCAACAGTACTTAGTAATTACTCTGTACACCCAGGGAATACATATTTGACTAGTTGCATGCATGGAAATGCTAAACAAAATGGACATATTGCAATACAAGTGCAAAAAGATACTGTACAGTTTAAACAGTGTTTACATCTGTTTTTTTGACAACTAGGTAGTAACATAGTATTTTATATAAGAGACAAATTTCAGTACTTAAAAAATTGCTATCTAACTTTAAACACTATAACATAAAACCCTGCCATACTGAACGTATACTGTAGGGCCATGTGGCAACTTATGTGTGATAAAGCGTACATGTGTATCAATCCTTTGATTTGGCTGTTCGTGTCAATTTTGATGGTACGTCTATTATGGATTTCATATTTAAATAGCATATACAGTTCTAAGTGATGTGATCATCATTTGACCATGCGCCTCTGAGACTGCATTGCTACGTAGACCTGTATTAAGTAAAGGAAGTCATACTCAGACGAAGAGATGCGAGATACTGCAGATTCCGGAAGTTACAGAGATGATAAATTCAACTCTTCGTAAAGCTGAAAGTGTACACATGTGGCCGATAGTAGTATACTTGTACCACAGAGCTCCATGTTGTTAATTACTTACAGTTATTATTTTAGGTTTAGTCTCTAGATTTCATCACTGGTCATTTGTTCGAAGCACAGTGTTAAGTTATATTCTGCTATGTACAGTTTTGTTAATTTTATCTCACAATATAATTTTGATTGTTACAATGAAAAACTTTTTCTCAATGTGTTCCTTTGGTCTGTTTATAATTAAATACTTGCCCTATAATTTCTTCTGTGGAGACATCGAATATAGTTTCTGTCAAAACCAGTCGTTATGCTCTTGATTTCTTGTAAGTTCTGCTACCTGCAATTGTCGCACCCTACCTAATTTCTACTAATTAATGTGTTTTTATTGTTTGTTTTTTTCAACTGAAAAGAAAGTAAATCAACTTTCACCAGTACTGTGGACATCTTGTTTTATTGCTGTGTTTGTATTAGTATTTGTGACCATTTGAATCAAAGTGTTTCACCCTCATCATACGGTTCATACCTGTCTTTATCTGGTTCAACTTCCTTCACATATTTTCCAAAAATTTCTGTCCTTGATACATATATGTATACAAGATATAAACCTCGAGCTATGTTCTTATGTGTTGCTCTCAAGGATATACAGTACCATTGTGTTAATCCACATATATGTGCTGTTAGCTACAATACTGTACAGTACATAGAAGGTGCAGTACTTGTCTGTTATATTTATTTATATTTGAAGGTCTGGAACGAAGTACAGTTAATAATAACAAACAGTTCTTGCTAGTGCATTTCTGAAGTCATAGATTTCCTACAGATCTATACTGTACACATTACACAACTAGCTACTGTATGTACAGTTGTCCAATGACACACAGAGCAATGAATGGGCATGCATGCTGAATATATGGCACTACAGGGCCGGTATACTGTACTATACACTGTCTTGTTTTACATATAAATTTATCAAACCAAATTATTGGACTCTTATCATTTCCTGTCTCAGTGTGTTAAAGAAACCGAATGTCCTGTTAATGGTGATGTTTTACTGACATATGGTATCTAAAGGAGGAAGACCACAGACAGGAGTATTTTATCAGCTTTGCTGCCAGTTTCCTCAATTGAAGACTTAACTTTAGATATGGGTCAAGTTGGAAAGGATTGGTATCTCTTTATGGTACAAAAGCCTTCAAAAATGTGCTATAAACAGGTCAAATAGCAAGTGGACAACAGGTCAACCAGAAAAAAAAATAAAATAAATAAAGTGAGAAAGATGATAAAAGACATCACCTGATGGTTACTATGGCACAATTTTTGCTATCAATTTAAATTTTGCTATTAATTCAAAGGTAAGTTAATCTAAAACGGGAAAACTTATGATTTCATATTATCATTATACTGTATGTATCTTTAAGTGTATCTTTAAGTTGTTCAGTAGACAGACCTGTAAAATACCTCAGAATCTGAAAGAACTAGATACAGAATGCAAATGATGTGATACTTGGCAAAAACTCCCCCATTTTTGAAATCAACATTTTTGTATCAATTGGTAAAAATGGATAAAATTGACATAATTTTTCTACTATCCACCGATCATCAAAGTTTTACTCATCTACAATCTGCATTTATTGTTTCACCCTAGGATTCGTACGGATCACAACGAAGACAACACCACCTACATTATCTACGAGTGGGCCCTTCATGTCCAGCATCTGTACCACAGGGTAGATTTCAACTTTTCTTTGGAGCCTGCCGCTTTCGAAGGCGAAACTGGTCCATACGATTGGCCGGAGGAGAGATTTAATCATCTGATAGATCTACGAGAACAGGCTCTAAAACAGGCGAGGAAGGACTGGGCGGATTATATATTTGTGAGTATTTTATCAGCCTTTCCTCACTGTGTACCAATCCTCTCTTTTACTTCCATCTGTTGAAAATGTAGTAATCTGTCTTTTATGTGCTGTACTGTTTGTCAACCATTTCAGTTATTATTGTTTTTTTCTTTTTTTACGGTGTCTATATGTTCTACCCCTCCTAAAGGATCTGTGGTCCCATGCGGCTCGAACAGATTCATATGGCCCCTATATTCACATTATACCTGTCTCCTCACTACTTCTGTACTCTTGCTCTACAGTGACCTTTGTCTGTATATCCTCATATATAGGCATTATAGACTAGTTACATCGACAAATTATACACATTGATGATTGGATGTCTTATTGTAAAGAAAAGGAGAGATTGAATGTTTTATTGTAAAGAAAAGGAGAAACAGAAATAAAAGAAAGAGAAAAATAAATAAAAGAAAGAGAAACAGGCCTAGAATTTCATAATTTTATCCACTTGGTAGAAAATACCAACTGTGCATAATAAAAACATAACAAAAATCTCAGTGTGCATCAAATGAAATACCCACTGGCATTTCCCTTGAATTAAAACAAGACCAATTGACATCTTTGTATACTGCCAACAAAATCCAAAGTGCTGTTTTGTACTGGAAAAATGGAGAAATCCACTGGCAATTAGCCAGAAAATAGCCACAATTTCGAGATCTGGGTCTATAGGGAGAATTTCTTTTCTTTGATATTGATTCTCTCTTAGTTTAGTTCAATTTAGTAGACAAAAAGGATCAAAAAGGACACTCAAGTCCCAAAAGGAGAGAGGAAAAAAAACTGAAGACGCAAACACTCAGACCCGATTACAATGCTTAAATTGCTTGTCCAAAGCATTCTTAAACCCATTGACACTACTTGCAAGT
>JAAAKB020017871.1:0-14890 GCA_010014835.2 Apostichopus leukothele
CCTCAGCTGATTTTTGTTTACTGTTTACCTTGCTATTCAAAGTACCTTGTCCGTTATACATATTCACAAGGTTCCTATAAGTGGGAGGAGTCTATCGAAGTCAAAGATTCAAAATACGAACATCAGAAAATGTCATATTTTTTGCACTTTTCGGGAATAGTTTGAGTTGAAACTTTACAGTTAGCTTAGTTTACGTCATTGGTATAGTATCCTAGTATTGGAAAATCTCGAGAATCAACGCAAATTGCTGCTTTAAAATCTGCAGTTAGTCGTTTTGCCGAGAAAAAGCAGTTTATGACAAGAAGAATTACACATTTGAATTGTTAGCGTTTTGTTGAACTATAATTCGGTGAATTTTCAGTTAGGGTGTTCATGTGCGTCAGATATCAATATATCACAATTCGGCTTCATCAACAAGGTCTTTCTCTCCGTGTTACATGTGTAAATGATATATGCACAATCGGTAAATATATTGGAGGTCACGATGCCATAGCAACAGTCCGGTTGCTACAAGGACGATCAAGGGAGAAAATCCAGTGGCGTGAGCAGGATTTCAGGGGGGGGGGGGGCTCTAAATTCAGATTTAGGAAGGGGATGAACCTTAATGGAAAGTCCAGAGGCGAATCAAGGAAGAAAGGGAGGGGTTGGCCCCTGGAGTGGTTTCAGACGGCTGTTATGTTGATGGGTGTCTGGGGTCCCTCAAAAGTTTCGACGTCAAATGGTCCATAGACTGTAATAAGATCTAAGTGCAAGATTGTTAAGATGACTAATCTTGTTTTTGTATGGTGGAAATTGGGGAGGGGGTAATATATGGTGTGCACCAGGAGGAGTGGTCTAAAAATATCCCCGTATACTGAGCCATTTTCCCAGACTGACTGACGCCGATGGTGAGGTGGGTATATTCTGCGGTCCGCCGGCCCAGCCCTTGCGCAACTCCAACATCCAAGGCTTTGCTGGGCAAATTTCTCACTTTATAGTGTAAATAGAATTTGACCTTAGAGTCGAGAGAGAAAGAGAGAGCTCATAGAGGAGCTGGGGTCGGATATGGAGATTGAGCGAATGTAAAGGAAGGGAGAAGCATATAGTACCGACGAAATATAAATGGAAAACCTGGCAAACTTCTTTGCCGAAGGAAAGGTCCCGAATTTTCGATTTCATAAAAGGATGATTAGTAATGTTCTAATCAATCCAACTCTGAACAATAAGTTGTTTGCAGCCTAAGACCGAAACGTCAGAACCTGTAGCTTTCAAACAAGTTGTTTCAGTCAACTCCAGTGCTGGATTTACCATTGGGTCAGATGGGACGGCGCAATCCCCCCCCCCCCCTTAAAAAAATATTGGGAAAAGAGAAATGTAAACCATTAGAACAGTTTAATCAAATTTTTTTTTCATCTTCATATATCATTCGTAATAACACATAATCGCGAATTATACATCAATCGAAAGCTACAAATGAGATCTTTACAATGCTCCCGACAGCTGTTACAGGGTACGCCTGGATTAATATGTGTACACAACTGAACTGCTGCCTCGGCTGTCTTATGCCATATATGTAGAGGCCAGTGGCAGTGACCCCGCCAAATTGGTAAATCCGACCCTGCTCAACCATATTAAAATATCAGCCATGTTTATGTGGTCCTGTATTTCTAAGGCCTTTACGTAGCCTACCCTATATTCCATGCTCCTACAATGTGACGCACATCTACTTTCACATGATGCAGATAGAGCCTTACCCGACGTAAACAACAGGATGTGACCTCATGAGGACACTATCAAAGCAGCAACGTCCTCCCCTCAGAGTAACACTTGCAATGACCAACGTACCGGTACATAAGGTAAAGTTTATCGATGTGTTGAAGCAAAGGTCTTACACTAAAAGTATTGAAATATTATCAAGAAACCCTCTATAAAACTTTCTTACATCTATTTTCCAAGTACTAACCGTTACACGTACAAGGGTATTTCGTAACCACGCATTCCACTTTTGATAAACACATTGACAACTAGCTCATTATCATAGAATGGATATGTGAAAGTCAAATGAAGGTCGCTTAAAAAACAATCGCCTTTGTTCCTTTCAGAGCGAAATATCATATTTGCGATACAACTGTTTTCAACTGTACTATTTGAATGACATATTCAATTGTATATAGCGTAATTTTGGTCCTAAAATTACGAGAAAGCACTCAAGTTTGTCAAATTTTGTAAGATTTCTGTAGGGCGAAATAGTTGATAAAGAAATCTCCCAATTAGTCACGAGGTCAATTGACATTGCGAAATTTCAGGTACGCTCTGATTGGCTCAAATCTGGAGGCTTGTTGCTAACATTGCAGAAGTCTGAATACAAAGATGAAAAGGAATCAAATATTTTCAATTTGCTTAAATTGTTAATTTTTTACATTTAAAAATACAAAACGGCAATTAAATATAAATAATATAGTCTTGATTAAGATATGTTGTATTAAAATGAATTTTAAATATAATTTATAGTGCACTAATAGGAGCATTTAAAAAAAATCTCCCTACGTAAGAAATGAAAGTATCCTATTTCAGGGTCCCCTTCCATCAGCTGCTGGCAGCATGTCCACACTGGACTGTGGCATAGTAGCAACTCGAATGTGTTCGTCGAGTACGTACTGTACGCTGCGCTTATATGTCATCTAGTGTCCTGAACGTTCGTAATTCGTAAGGTACTGTTCTACCTGTTTTCTTTGTGAGTTTTTCATCAAGTTAGCCTCAAAATGTTGGTGCATGTTACGATGCCCGACGGTTCTGTCATCTCCGCGGAGGTTCACAATCGGAATACTCCTGGTCAAGATTGTTTGGATGAGGTAAGTACTAACTTAGACCTAGGTTAGACTGGTATGGTAACTCGATCACTGTAGTTGTTGGCCAAAGTAAATCAAGTTTGATCCACTTTCATTTCAAAAGTAACTCAACGAAATTGCTAACACAGATCAAAACTACTATACCTAACAGAGTAAAAAAGCATGAAAAGAGTGTAACAGTGTGACCTTGTGTCTAGTCTGAGGCGTGAATTGGTTTTGTTTAGACATATTGAATTCCCTCATCATTTTATGATGGGCTAGCCTAACTTTGGCATACAACTTTATTTTTGATTCTAAAGTAGCATAATGTAATTCATTCTAAGAAATCCTTTTGTTTTTCATGTTATAGTCGCCCTAAATGTAGCTGTGCTACATCTTATTGTCAATATTCATCACTACCTGAACACCTAGTACTACTTTAAATCACGAACATGGGGGAGGGTGACATAGCCTAGGTCTTCGTGATAGTGTAATTTTTGTCGTTTAGTCTAGTAAAGCCTAGACCTACAATGTTTTTTCCCAAATAGTCTTTTTGAAATAGTAGGTATGATTTGTATTGCTTAAAAATGAAACGCTGCTCTGCATTCCCGGTCATTAAAATGGTGTCATGCACCGCCATTGATCTGAATTGTATATTGAAGTTTGTTTAATATTATGTGCCCCATCCAGTGCTTTGTCCTATGACAAAGATTTGACCATTCTAGGGCCGCATGTCATAAAGATTTGGAGTAGTGCAACTTATCCATCCTCAGATGAATGAATATAAGTTCTCCTTTTTTTCCACCCTTAGGTTTGTCGGAAACTTGGTATTATTGAAACAGATTATTTTGGACTTCAGTACCAAACAAGAAGAGGGGAAAACATGTGGCTTAATTTGCGAAATCCAATCCAAGATCAAGTTCCATTGGCAGGCATTATTCAGGCTGATTTACGGTTATCATTCCACGTGAAATTTCATGTGCAACCGCACAATCTACAACAAGAGTCTACCAGGTAAGGGACATTGCAATCGTCAATTTGACAATTACAGTGTTTTGCGTCCATTTGTGTGGAAGAAATCTTTTTAAAACAAGGAAAGTGCATTCTGAACGATTTCCTTCAATTTTCCCAATTATTGAACAAGTACTATTATCTGCCTGTTGTGGGGATGTGTGCAAAGGAAGCCTAACCATGATGGTGTTTTCATGTTGCCTCACTAATCTAGAGAAAATCTTGCAAATAAATTTTTGTGGGTTTACTTCCTCATGAATTCAGAAAAGCACAAATAACTTTATGGAGTTAGAATTCTGTAAAGCTCTGGCAGCATTTTTGATGCCTTTTTAACTTAGCCAAAGTCTGTTATTTCCCTCTCTTCGGCATGAGAAAAAAATGGCAAAGAAGCATTGAAAATCACTATTTATGACAACAGTAATTACAAGAGAAATGGGGTTGGGAAGGTTGGTCAATCTGCAAACTTCCCAGAGGCATTAGAAATGAGTCAAAGTTAGAGATATTGCAACTTTACGTAATTGAGAAGTTACCATTCACACTAAACATTAAGAAGCATAAAAGCCCCTCAGCTGATGGTATTGGATGCCACAGAATCTGATTGCACATCCCAATCAGCTTGATTTTATGATGTAGACATTGCATCATAGAGGGTAAGTTGACATTGCATCAAATTTGGTGACTCAATGTTGCACTTTCATTTTGTACTTACACAGTCAGAAAATTATAGCCTGAAATATTTCTCGGTCATAAATGTTGATTGCATTTAATGCCTAGTGACTGTACAGTAGAGTGTTCAACTCACACACACACACACACCCACTCTATCCTAATTATCATTGTTCTAAGAGACTGATGATGTCATCATTAACAATGACTTGTGTTTCACAATACTCACTTACAGGAAATACCTTTGCAGAAAGTTTACAACACTTACTCTCATTATAGAAAACTATTTAACAGGTGTTGGGAGATGTTAACTGAAACAAAAACTTTTGACTATGTGTATAATTTATGAATACAACAATTTAAACAAGCCTTCCAGTACTAAAAAGTGAAAGAATCGTAGTTGTGAATACTAAAGAAAAGAAAGGATTTATGTTAAAAAAAGATTGATCTGAAAGCTGTTTTTCATTTCATCCTTCTGTCAAGACAATAATTGTGTCTGAAAATGCCAAATGGACATAAATGGTGACCAAGGACCAAACAGCCTCATTTTCACGAAAATCACGAAAGAATTTTCAGTTTAAGAATCTGCAGGAAATAACTTACAATTTGAGAATTTCAGGGTGTTGAAATTTTGAGGGATATTACAGATTTTCTATCCCAGCAGACTGGTCGAAGTGTTTAATTCATAATTTAAAACAGTGATCTAGGGACTAGGTGTGTGTGTCACACTGAACCGTTAACAATTATCAACAGCTGAGAAAGGGCCCAAGGCTATGTGCTGAAGAACAGGTTCTAGTATATAGTTACTGGGTATCTGTCAGTGTTGCTTCAATCTGTAACAAAGTAAACCTAGATGTGAAATGCCAGAGCTGAACAGTGTGTTAAGGGTTGTCTATTGCTAGGTATTTCAAATCAAATCAAATAAAGGAGTTTACCCCTGATCAACCTCGCAAGAGGTCCTACGGGGGATAATATATTACTTTTGTAGAATAGACACTTTTTTTTTTCTTTTTTTTTCTAGGGAAAGTTGTCTATTATTCAATCAGGGAGATGCTGAGAAGTGAAGTATTGTTCAATTAACATACATAGGTATTTGCTGTCTGTCATAAGTTATGTTATAAAAATAAAAAGTCTGTCCTCTGACATGAAACAATATTTACCTGTAGATGATTAAACAGACTCAGTTGTTATATTTACTGCTTCTTCAAATCTGTTGAATTTATGATACAAAAACCGCCAAAAGTTTAGTGACCCTAGTAAATAGGTAATCAACCAGTTGTGGCTGGCTGCTGTACCTTGGACTGCAATTCAAGATCCTTTCAGTTCCTGTGATTTTCATGTTTGCATCCATGGAACTGCTTGAACACTGTTCCAGCATTCCCAGGGTTATCGAGTCCATTCACCCAGGGTCCAAAGTTCCATGTTTTTGTGTGATCAAGATAACCACACCTGCTTATCTTCAAATAGCAGGTCATTGTTGCAGCAAGAGTAAATATCATCTGGTTCTGAGGTTGAGCATAAAATTGAAGCCCTGTTCTGTATATATTGACTTCATTGCTGATACTATACAAATATATCTTGGTATGACAGTGGTAAGATGGATAAAAGGTTACACCATCTTTACACACACTTCTTTTACAAACACTTTTTACAGTTAATTTCTAGCTAACCAAGAATTGTATGGCCTAGGTTTGATGGGGTTGTGTTGAGAATGTTTTCTAAGTAGAAGTGGATCTTTCCAATAACTCAGCTTTATAAATCAACCAATCAACCAATCCTTATATGCCCTTGATGTAACTAATGTAAGACTAGGGTTTTAGTTGTACAGATATCAGTAGGTATACTAATCACAGAAATTTCCAAAATAAACAGTCATGCTCGTTTGGACGCAGTCATTTTGTACATTGTCCAACATTAGGAAACAACTGATATGTTCTGACATGGGTCCTTGTGTGATATAGACATTGCTTTTGACTCTGTGAAATGTATTTTGTAGTGTGTATATTTTGATTTATAGCCTGGTTTGACCAATCAGTCACAGTAGTATCCAGAAGCTTAATACATAACTTGTATAATATGATCAAATTGTTGTTTTAGTTATGGCACATAGTCCATTCATTACTCAATGATTGGAAAAGAACAAGACAATCATGTAGCCATATCTCAGGGGGAAAAGAAGAACAAATGCCTATGTGCAATGGTTACAGTAAGTAAAGAAATGAGCCTTCTGTGATGCCTTTAAAGAAAAGTCATCCAAAATAGAGTCTGGGCACAAAAATTAAACAAGCCTTTTGATTATGCTAGCTGCCAAAACTTGTGACAGTTGTAAAAGCACCTTGTGCCTTTTGTTGTGTGAGAAAGAGAGTGGCCAAGACCTCTCCAGGGAATGTTGGTACTTAAAAAGTTAGTAATTTCTATTGTTTAAACTTAGTAACAACCATTATGTAATTTGAATGAACATAGTGAAACAAGCAACGATGTATGCATGTCGAATGCCTGAAAGCCTAAAGGGAATAAACTAATATTAAAGAAACTTTTAAACTAGCATTTACCAGATCATTGAAGATCAAAAGAAGTACTACTTTTGCTTTACTTATCTTATTTTACAATCAGTGGGGTTACATTCCTTGAAGACGTTTCAGATAAGAAATGTCAGAAATTTCAAAAGTCAAAGCTTTCATGATATAACATTCGAACATGAGAAATACATCACATGGAATTGGGTAAAAATTGGGTAAAAATTCTAAGAACTAAATTGAAAGCATTTAAAAAGGTTCACCTATAGCACCCTTCCTTAAATACAGAGCTTTAATATTCTCCATTCACAGTGCCCATTCAACTGTACTGCACACTCAAATCATTCCATTGCAGTTCCTTGATTCAAAGCGGCTAGTAGTAAGCAACATGCAGTCACGCACGCACACAGATGGTTTTGTATGTATGCTTGATCTTGTCCTGGTATTGTGCAATACCTGAATGTCACCTTCACACAAATTCACAGTCTGAGTACTTTGTAGGAGATTTTGTTTTTCAATATTGTTCTGGTTAGTTGCAAGATTGCATCAGTGTTAGCAATAAGAAGGTCATTTTCACCAGGTGCATTTGAAATTAAAGGACTCGGAATTGTGCCTTATTGCGAGACATATGAGATATTCAGTAATAATCACTTTTATTTCAAAATAAAATGCATGATTGTTTGTTGTTAGTAAAAAAAATCTTTGATGTAGTAAAAGCTTTTGTAATAGTGAAATTCAAGATCTATTGTAGGAAGTAATGTACACAGTCAGAGTGCAAACAGGTGACTTGGAAGCGTGGCAGTGTTAGTGTGTCTGCTATGGAGAATCAATCAGCTTGTCTTTACAAATATAAATATTTTGAATGATTTAAAGTGCATTAGGAAACATCTTATGTATATACTTTAGAGTCTTTTAAGCAAGTAGCAGTGGTTCAGTTATTATGGACACTGCCAATTTCTTACCTCAGACTCAGTTGACAACTTGACAGTCATGTTGTAGATTGATTTAAGATTTTAACATTACAAAAATAGATTATCAAATTGTTTGCACAATGGAACTTGTACACACACATAGACACATGTACTGTATGTATGAATTTTCAGTTAAGAATTCCAGTAACGGGAAGAAGTTCTATGTCTAATGACTTTGTTGTGCTTTAGTTCATCACTGTTCATCAATACATTAAAATATTTAGTTTGGGCAGACTTTGTACTATACTAGAGAAGATTTGTTACCTTCCAAGTCTTTGATGGGTCATGTGGAGCTCTTAAGATTGGACTGAATCAACAAAATGTCTACTTTTAAGCTCTGTTTAACTTTTATGTTGCAACTTGGAATAGCTTGGTTTGGATTCCTGACAGAGAGCAAAGTGGATTTTTCTTCACCATTGTATCTGTTCACACAATCCAAATCAGGTGTTTAGGTCCTTTGATACTGTAGCTCACAAGAACATTGTTCGTAACACAGAGGTTGAACAGAATTGACAAGATTGCATAACCGTTACCAAACCCAAGGAATACATCAAACAAGTTATTGTGTTTACTGGTCACTAGTACCTTATCATACAATATGTCCCTCTATAGATGCTTCTAACTATCATGCCTATGATAGAAATGAAGCAGTTTATCCTTTATTCATGAACTCATTACCTTGCAACTATTTTGTTAGAAATTCAACAACATATATTACAAGCATGTACTAAGCCAGAGGCAAACTTTTCAACTTTCATCAAACCTACCTGACTTCCTCTAACATTTCTGAATGTCATTACAATGTCACTGCTAATACCCTTCAGGTGCCCTTGTAGTGAGTGATTACTTGTACAGAATAGTACTACAGATCACTTATTCTGTTTGCAAGATGCATGGTCAATTGGAGCCATCCAACCTTGTGGTTAACATTAGAATGCTATGTACTGTACATGTATTTTAGTACAGAGTTTCTTACCTGCGTGAGGTCAAAGGAATATCAAACATTAAACGGTGCAGTAAGACAAGGATAATGAAATATTGAGTAGCAATCAACTTCAACTTCTCAAGGTAGTAGTATTGGTGGTGGTTGGGATGACATTCTTAAATTGTAATTTTCTACAGAAAAAAACAAATCTTCTCAGCATTTTGATTAATATCCAAATAGAGAACCTGTAGACACAGTTGGTGAGGAAATTGATTAAATGTGTTGAGAAATTAGATCTTTGAAAAGCATTTCATTAGTGGGAGTTAATGGTTTCAATAGGCTACTTTACAGTGATTGGGTGTATTATTGTGGGTGTGCAGACTTATTACTATTGGTGTATAGACCTTTTGTTGAGATGAATCAAGTACAGTACATTAGATATTCATTGTGTTAAGAGTATTAATAAGTTTGCATTGTGTTACATACAGTATTCTAATCCACTCGGCAGATTATAGAAAGTATTGTTTCCAAACAGTCACTTTTGTATGCAGTATATAATACTTACAAATAATGTCTTAAAATAACTAGTGAATCCTTATTCGTGCTGTTACACATAAATTTTTCCATTTGTTCATACAGACATCTATTCTACCAAGATGCTAAGCTGTCACTGAAAGAGGGCAAAGTCAGACCAACGCCCAAAGAAGCTGCGAGGTTAGTGGCTCTGATACTTCAAGGCGACTTTGGGGATTTCAGTCCTGGATTCTGTTACCCTAACATAAATGCTCTACTGTTACGCCAGGACAACTTTGAAGAACTGGAGGCTGCAATCCGTGCAAACTATGAGCGTTTACGTGGAATGAAGCAGACATTTGCTGAACACCGATTCGTACAGGAAATGCTTGATCTGGAAGAGTACGGTACGGATGTCTTCCCAGCATTTCAGAATAATCAAGCAAAATCACCAAGAGAAACAAACATTGAAATCCGTGTGGGGTCACAAGCTGTTCTTGTCAAAGACTGCAACTCAAGTGAAGTCCAAAGGTAAGATTGTGTTTCCATTATATAGCACTCAAGATTGGAATATTTATACTGCATGTACTGTTGATGTTGTTGTACTTTGTGAAATTTAAGCATGTGTAATTGTCAGATAATAGTTAAAAACAGAGTTACTTGTGTTGTATTGGTTATTATTAAAGGGGGGGGGGGGGAGTTGCTGGGTGGGAAGAGGCAGTTAATGATGCAGAGGATGGAAAGTTCTGCTTCAATGGATCATGGATGGCAGAGGATAATATTTATTTTGTTTCCTTCAATTCCACCAGGATAAACTTGGACACAGTACTTAGGAGTGAGGTGGATGGGAAGTTTGGCTATATGACATTTCTGAATGAAGAAGACAATGAGATGACCACCACAACCTATGAATTTAGATTTGGAAGTAAAGAGCAAGCAGAGGGGCTGTACAGGTCCATCACAGAGAAGTACGAGTTCTTTGTCAGTGATCACGTTAGAACTGCCGTCTTGGCGCAAAATGTCCGGGACTTGAAAGGTAGTATTGCCTTGCTTCTCCATATCAACTCAGATATTGGTAAGAAGTACTCGTTCGATGTCCGCAGAACATTCAGGGAAGTACAAGAGGCCACTCGCAGAACACTGTACAAGAGTCAGCTGGCCTCGGGAGCGACAAGCGATCTCTTTGATAAAGCGGACGAAGAGAGAGGCGAGAAAAGTATGGATGAAAGAACTAAAGAGGAGTTACTCGATAAGCTGAATACCTTTCATGACGCAATGCTCTGTAAGGTTTGTATGGATGCTTCCTTAGACACTGCCTTATTGCCATGCGGTCATCTTCTTTGTGAAAACTGTGCAGAACGTTTGGAGGAGTGTCCCAACTGTAGGCAGCAGGTTGTCCAGCGTCAAAGGATTTACATGCCCAACGTGGATATTCCTTGCGACCATCGGTAGAATGAATTACATTTACATTCTTGTCAGATCACCGCCACTTATTTGCACAAGTTTTGTGTCATGTCTTCATTTGTTGTGCAGTATTATTATCTGAATTGTTTTTTTTTACCTTTTTCTTGGTACCAATATGTATTTGTTTTCTCTCTTTTTAAATCTCAGTTGATATGCTGTAATTTTTAAAACAAATCTCAAATTAATATATTTTTCTTGAGCCGGTGTAAATGTAGTTGTTACAAACAGGAGAAGTGAAGCAAAAACATAAACATTTCAGACTTGCAATTTAGTTGAATTATTGTGTAACTACTATGGATACTATTAACTTCTATTGATATGCACAAAGGTAAATTACACAAATCTGATATCATCTTGTAGTTTAGTAAAAACGTAAATAGAAGTGCGTTGTTTGCTTTTCTCCAGATTTGATGAGATTCAGTCGGTAAAAGAAGGGAAAATGGATGGGAATATGATCCCAAGAAATCCATTATGTGTTTCTTTCCTTTAAGGCCTGTGTAGGTAAAATAGCAATCATTGAACAGATCTTAAACTGAAGTATTCTGACCTGCCAATATGCTGGATGGATGTGCTTTCAAGAAGTGCAATTATTTATTTGGGTACTTTAATGAATAAACAGTAAAACAGACAATTGTCTTTCCTTGCGTTTGAGTTTCACAATGTTAGATCAAATCCCCAATGTCATTTCAGTTCGGTAATCCAAGATAATGTTATTCCAGACTGGCCTATTGCAGTTGATGTGAAAAAAGAAAAATATCTTTCAAGTCATTTGTTTGTGGATGACACATGCCAGGAATGTTACAAACTGAGCTTTTCTGTCTGTGTCACAGGCTTTTAATTTTATGTCATGCATTGTGGAGACTCAACTGGTCACTATGGGTCTTAGCAGTGACCCTGTCATGATGTCACTATTTGTGAGGTTTGGGTTTGTAAACAACACGGTATTCTGTCATGTTAAGTGATACAATACCGATCAAATGACACAGACATATTGTTCCATATGATTTATTGGCTCGTTCAGTTTCAGAAATGACATGAAATAACTCTTTCACAGTTAATATGATGTTAATGTAAAGCCAAACTGTTGAGAAAGAAAGAATGAAAACCGTTGTTTGAGAAACTCAGAGTCAGTTGCATGATTTTCCATAGATGAACTTTTAAGATATAAAGGGTCAGGCTGGTCTTGGTCAACTCTTTGGTGCCATTCTTCAAGTGCAGTTTTTCATTTTGGTGTTGTTGTTTGGATTCTTGTAAAGATTTTCATTAATGTTCGTCGAAATTCATCATTATGTACTGGTAGCATTAGATGCGTTGAATTGTTTTTTCCTGATAATACTAACTGAATAGTTGCCAACGTCCTATTATAGAAAGTAGTCTTTCATTCATTCAGGTCAACAATTTTTCTTGAATTTTTTTTTACCTTTTTTTTTTTTTGTCTTCTTTGTTTAATAATGAGAAAATCTTTCAGATTTCCTGCTGTAGTGTCCTCGAGTCTGTTTATTTTCCATTGCCAAACGTTCCATTCTTCTGTAGAGGCTCCACATGTACCAAATTACCTCCTTGCCTTCACAAGAGGGAGTCTTGCTTTTGGCTTATGTATGTCCAATTGTGAAAGACTTACCTCAGCTCTTAAACCAAATCACAATTTCCTGCTAATGCTTCTGTCACAAGGGTATCGCATCGCTCAGGTCCCCACCTCAGGGTGGGGACCTGGTAGGTGATGTAAGTGTTTGTACTCTAGGTATCAGATGGTTTCTTTCCTTGAGGGAAGGGATTTTCTATTGATTCCAAAATATTACTTTCTGTGCTCTTTTGACATTGACATTAAAGAACTGCAGCTTTTTTTTGTGCATATTTCGCTTTGCTGAACATGCGTATTGTTATATATTGTAGTGAGCTGTATGGTAAATACACTAAATTCTTGTTAATAGACGTCATACAAATAATGCCATAAACAAGCATCTTTCCTGTTTTGCAGACTAATTACCTTGGAAGAATGTATCTGCATATTAAACATGAAAGTGTTTTACGTACGTTTGTGAATTTGCAACGATACTCTCACTGGACACTTTTTCACTTGAAGATGTCATCTGTTTCTTCTTCTGGAAGTAGACTTAACAATGTCTTATATAAAAGGCATTTTATTGCACATGTCACATCTCATGGACAATTTTAAAACTTTGGACTTCTTTACTGTACCGCTTCTCCCACGATCATGTTGTTGTAATTGTGGATCTCTCCACGTATTATTGTAACGATCGGACAGTGTTTAGACTGACGTAAGACCAGACACACATGTATCATAGGAGGAAAACTGTTCAGAGTGTAAAGGGCTGTGATTATCTAAGTTATACCGTTAATGGCCGCAAGTCCTTGGTCTTCTCTGCAAGTAACCGAGAGAAAGCCCTTCATTGTCATTCTCTCTTACAGCCTCGTTAAATCCTGACTACTTTTTTGGAATATTATTATAAGCATAGCTAGTTTTTACAGAACGGTGCTCAATTACATTTGTTGTGCTGCTCTAGTGCTAAGTACTACAAAATCACTTGGACATTGTGAATATGGCATATTTCTAATTCAGGTCTTAACAATGTGTATTTGTTTGCTATATATATTGCAAATTATCACAGCAAAGAAAAGGCTTAAATAAATAATGGAGGAAAGTTGTATGAAAATTGCATAAGCAAAAAGCATAATTTTGTCTGTCAATACTGAGACTGTTAGTATTTTCATAATCAATTTCATTATGATATATATCAATGATATCATTTGGTCATACTAGCTATTTGACACCCACGTTAAACTACGGCATATTCATATTCTTATTTTCATCGGATGAACCGTCTAATATTGACCAATTCCTAGGAAGGCTTTCCTTCTTGTAACTGTATATATAAGAGATGAATATGCTTCCAGTTATTTGGCTTCTTTTACATAGTTCAAGGCTAGTGTGGTATTTCTTCCTTTTCAAAGAAGACTTTACTGAAATCTTTGCTTTTCTCAAAAATATAAATCTTCAAAAAGAGTGAAACAGAACATGATCCGAATTACAAATGATTCACAGCTGAAACCAGCCGGGATCTGTTAACAAATTCCATCATTTGCGATTGACTTCATTCTTTCTTATATTCGTACGCACTTGGTGTATTTGGTTTCTCATTGTGAAGATATCAATGGAGTAGTTGGAAGAAGCAAGTGGTCTTTTAGTAGTAGTAGAAGTAGTGTTAGAGGTTGAAAAATATTACAAACAATCGGTGGGTTTTTCTGACAGCAGACTGAAAAATATTGTTTGAGAACTTTTAATGTAAGAGAACCTATTTTTTGAAACTTGGTTGTTTTGATATGTGTTTGTGTCAATAATAAAGAAAGTATTTTATATAGGAAGAAAGAGACTCAGATGGAATAAAGATGTAGAAAAGGAACTTTAAAATGTCTTTTTCATTCTTTTTGCATTGTTTCTTGGGTTCTGATATTTTCCTGTAAAAGGTGCAGGTTTTCGTGTGAGATAAAACTAAAATAAAAGAGCTGGTGTTCTAGTAGATATTCTACAGGAGCTGGTGTTCTTGTAGATGTTCTCAACTTTCTGCCTTTCCTTCCTCAATCCTACCAATATCAGAAGAGGCAAACCTGTTCTAGTTCTTGCTCTTCTTAAAAACATGTGTAACATTTGTGTTCCTGGATGTGACCACAGAAGCATGCACAGGGTTCCAAAGCATTTGGCGGGGGCACAATTTTGATTTAGGTAGAGATGAAATTTTATGAAAGGGCCTGAAGTAAATCATAGATTGCATGAAGTTGCAGCACCTGTTGAAGCTGATTTCCATGTAGGGGGTTTCGGTGGTCCTACGTAGTTGGCGCTATATATTAACAGATAGCAGCGCTATCTATGGTACTATAAAGGTATCACACCGCATTAGAGTTGTGCACGTCCGCCTGAGAGGTTAAAGGGTGTGAAGACTCGCGCAAAAAGAAACGTCTAATGCCGGTAATCTGACCTAGTTTCAAATGAGGTGTAAC
>JAAAKB020018089.1:0-14884 GCA_010014835.2 Apostichopus leukothele
GTGTGTATTGGTTTATAGCATAACGAGTGGGGGTTGTGGAATGAGAAAGGGCCCCTCTGATGGTGTGCCCCCCCCCCCCACACACTTTTTGGAAGCTTCCTACACCCCTGCGCGCAGGCATTATCACCGGCGAACTTCAACGATAGGCTTTCATTTAGTTGAGTAAATATCTACTTAGTACCTATTTCGAATACCTAGCAACTTGTTGTGCTGACCAAGGACAATTATACGTTTGGATGTTGAACTTGTATGTGAAAGACACCCATGTTCTTTTAGCATGTTTTAACTCGGGATATCATACCTGAATATTTGGTCTTATCAATCGTATTCGATCGAGTACGAGATATATACGTAAAACCATACAGAAGTAGGCCTATCAGTCAAAACCGTTCCGCGGAACACCCGTAAACATTTATACATGGCAAGTCACTAGAAAAATAATTATCTCATGGGAGATAGCTTATATCGGTTCATTTTTGGGGGTAATTATTCTTGTGCCATCTACCGGTATAAACCATGTATATAATGCATTATCCTATACTTAACGTGAATGAATTTTTCATAAACAGTTGCGCATAAGCTTGTCTGCTTGTATATAAGTTCCACCCGTCGGTATAGCGGCTAACATGTTCGGCGGTACCATCAGGAGACATGCAATTTTTATAAGTCTAGCTGAATCATCTAACATCGTTGATTATATTATTAGAACTGAAAATCTGTAGTAAGTGAATTCAATCGTCACTAGTTGATGTCAATTGTAACCATCAACGATACTATAATCAATACTGCAAATTATAGTAATGGAATCCTGTATTTGAAGCAAAATCTTCAATAATTGTTAGGTTAACATCTTCTCTCTCAAAATCTCACATAAGCAGATTCACTACATTTGGTCATAGATTATTTGGTGTGTAAGAAAAGGGAGTTAACCTACAGAGTTGTGCTTATGTTACAGTTGAACCTATAGACATATATATGCTCCTATAGGAGCAGAAGGCTATAATTCTTTATCAAGTTTTGGGAGGTCATTTGTTTTATTAAGAGGAAATCTGGGTTCTACTTGACAGTCTTCTCTTCATCGTATCACTAAACCTTGTATTTTATGACTAGAAATCAGAATACAACTGCAAATAGCTGAAGTTATCCTAAATTAGGTTTTCTATACCATACCAATTCACTTGGATGTCAAATTTATGCTTTTAGTTAACATGTACGTCTGGACTCATGAATGATCATAGTTAAACAGTTTTAGCAAGGCACTAACAATTGTATTATATTTAAGCATATTTCTGTAATCAGGGTATTATGAGCAGGGTAGCTCTCATGCAGGGAGACAGGAATTAGTTAATATACCAGCAACTAGTTCTGCTTCCATGCAGGTACCAGCGGATAAAAAGTATCCTCATCAGCGGTAATCGGATAACTGAATGACACTTGGCTTGCGCCTTGGTAAGATGGCGGCATGTATAAGCACCCTTAAAAAAATAGACGCGAAGAGATTTGCTGCACTACATATACATACTTCAGTATATGATTACAAAGAATATATAGTCTCATAGAATGTTTGAAGCACACAATTCTTATTCTTCAAGCAGGATGTTGTTTTAAAAAAAAATTTGAGAAAGTCAATGATCTCAAGAAGAGAAATTTATGGAAATTTTAAGTGATTATTGACAAAGGTCAAAAAGTGTGTTTCACAATGCATATAGAATTAGATGACGTACATCGAAAATTTAAAACTTAGGGTTATATTAATAATTGTGTAATTCAGAACAGGAAAGAAAAAGTTATAATTAACAGCGCAAGAATTATATTTATTCATGATCGAACAAATGGAAACAAATGATCATTTTTTCATGAATTATTTACCACAATATAAACAATTATGTTATTGATGTAAATAATTTTACAACAGTAACAAGATATGTGGCTTTACAAAAGGTGTAATAATTAATTATGATAAATTCATGTCAGAAATGTTTTGTTATTTTTCTTTAAAATATACCGGTATAATACAAGGTGGAAAATTCTTCTTGAAAGACTCTTTTATAGGTATGTGTGAAGGTACCATATCATGAGTTGTAGAACTGGCTAGTATGTACATTTGAAGTGTATTCGATGCACACTGAATCGTGCACAAGCATTTCAGCATCGATATGCTAATTCCGGTACATAAGCACGGCAATGGTTAAGTGTATATGTGTCATACAGATTGTCTATACCTTGCTTGATCAAACTCATTATCACATCTTTTTTAACCTTTTTTGTACATATGTTTATCCGCTTTGATTAAATATATTTTCGTTTGTCTTTATCCCTATAAACAAAATTTTGCGTTTTGTAAAGAATTATGTATTTATTTTATTTTTATTTTACAACTACAAAACTACTTTACAGTAACTATACCTAAATCTATAACCATAACTTATTTGCGGATTTTTACCATGTTTGTGGTTATTGTTGCTAAAGATTTCAAGCTGGGAAAACCACCTTTCTATAATTTATGTGCATAGGCTCCTTTGACATAACGAAACGAATTAAGCAAATTCGAGATAGAATAGGTGATGTATTAATTAATGAATTTCAGACAGTTCACAAATTATCAATAATCAGTTCATATAACAGTTATAAGAATGAAAATTTGAGGGGAAAAAATGACATTTCTGCTTTTTGATCGGAAAGAATATTAGTGAAAAGGTTATAACTTACTTTTCCTTCGTTGATGACACGCTCTTGACTTTAGATTCCACTTTGAGAGCAACTTAAAAAGTTCACCAGCTAATTGAGATGTGTTTCATACGAAAGAAATATGCTTAAACCACGAACGAACAATCGTTTAATGAAACCTTCATATGAGCAACTTGCAAGTACGTAAATCGACTCCGATATCGCGTGCCAAATGTCTGCAAATGGTAGCTATTAGCCAATCAGAAAAACAGCATTTGGTGTCAGAGGCTCGTGTGGTTAAGCTGGTACTCCTTGACTTAAGCTCGGCTTTTGATACCATTTCCAATAATGTTCTTTTGTCCGTATTATCTAATGAAATTGGTATTACTGGTATTGTCCTAAACTGGTTTAAAAGTTTTATTGTGGGCAGATCTCAAAAGGTTAGAATTGGGGGCTGTGCTTCTGATCAGATTACACAGGGATCTGTTTTGGGTCCGGTCTTATTTAACATCTATATTCGTTCACTTTACGCTGAAGTTTCTAGAATGGTGTTTATATTCATGGTTTCGCTGATGATCACCAGGTTTATAAACACTTCAGGCACCATAATCAAGGATCTGTTCTGGTTGATTCTCTGCAATCCTCTTTTGGTTGTATTCAACGTTGGATGCGCTTGCAAATATTATTTGCAACTCAAACCTGGCAAGACCCAAATAATTGTATTTAGTCTCCCTCCTATACTAAAACTGATTCATATCAAGGTCCTTATTCTTAAAACTGTTGATTGTGTACGTTTTGACCAAACTGTTCGAAACCTTGGTGTTCATTTTGACGATATCATGTCTTTTCGGCATCAAATCTGTTCACTTAAATCCAGGTGCTTTCAGAATCTAAGAAATATTTCTAAAATGTGGTTCTATCTTACTAAGTCTGAGTTAAGCACTATTGTCCAGTCCATGGTTATTTTGCAAAATTCGCATATTGATTATTGTAACTCACTTTATTTTGGTATCAACCAACATTTATGTGATCACCTCTGCTCAAAATTTTGCTGCAAGAATGATATATGGTAGAAGTAGAGATGATCATGTGACTGATCTATTCCATGATCTTCATTGGCTTAAAATCAAGGAGAGGGTGTACTTTATCAATAATATTGATTGTGTTTAAGTCTGTTAGAGGACTGGGTCCTAAATATATCCATGATATATTGGTAACCTCTGATCGTAGCAGAAATACGTTATTAAAAGAGCCTAGAGTTAAATCCTTGTATGGGTATCGCTCGTTTGTGAAGGCTGGACCCTACATTGTGGAATCAACTTCCTGACAGCCTTAAAGAAGTCCAAAATGCTGCTACTCTTAACAGGCAATTAAAACACTATTTATTTGTCAATGGTTCTGATTTCAGCCAGAATCTCGACCAGGTTTAACTTTTGTATCGTTACTTTGTGATTTATTTAGTTGTTTTCCAGCACAGCAGTGCACACAGTTTTCTGTAGTAGTTGTGCTTATAAGCCTTTATTATTATTATTATAAAAGGGGATTAAGTACAGTATCTGTCTGGAAATGCCTCGTCTTTAAGACTCATCTGAGATAAATCAGACTGAAAACAAGCAAAGTCTTTATTATGGTGTTCCAATCAAATTTACTTTCAACTACAAAACTTTCAGAATTGGCTAAGATTCACTTACAAAATCCTGACCACAACATTAGAAAAAGAACATCTTTTCTTTGATTCATGGTATGCTCACATAATTATTCTCTTTCTCTACAGTACCTGGGTCCATCAAAATCAAGCAAAACTTTTGCCATTACTCTCTCTCCTGAGGTTCGTATTATACAATAGATCGACGACCTTTCAATAATCATATATGTTTAGGTTTCGGGCTGACGGATTAAAATTGTGACAAAACAATGTATCATCAAAAGGCACGTCTGTGTACATGTACAGTATATATACATTAACCTTAAAATTTGTAATGCGTCTCGGTGTGCGACTGACAACTGCTCTTTTGGGCGAACGATTTCCCGCAGATCCGACATTTGAAAGGCCTCTCGCCAGTGTGTATTCGTTCGTGCCGGGTCAGATTCTCTTTGGAGTGGAAGGCCTTATCGCACGACCCGCAGGGGTAGCGGCCCACCCGGCGGTGGTAGGCCTCGTGGGCCTTGTATTTTACGTCGTCCGTAAACTCTTTCCCGCAAAACTTGCAAAAGATAGTCTGGGCGTTCGTATCACGGGGCCCTCCTCCTCCTCCTCCAGCATTGCGGGCGGCTTTGGGAGGGGTACTTGGGAGAGGGGACCCTCTTTTGCGGCCCCGTGCATTGCCTCGTGTGCGGGAGCCGCCTCCTCTTTTGGGACTGTTTAGTGGGTCCGCTCTGGCGGGCGTGGCAGAAGACGGCTGCATAAGTAGAGGCGGGTGTTGCGGAGAAGGAAACAGTTCCCACGGTCCTAAACAAAGAAACAAAATGTGCATTTGTCAGAAGAGGTGCTCACCGAAGGAGACGTTAATGGAGATATTTATATAAAATCCAGCCAACGTCCTTAATGATAGAGTTGCTTACTAGCTGCATAACCCCCCCCACCCCCCTCCCAAAAGGCAAAACAAGTCTTGTTTAATGTGGAAGATATTTCGAAGACAAGAGGGATATCAGTTTCGTCGGATGAAACTTTCTTGTCATAAGTGCCACTATGAAGTAAAACCTTTTAAATTATCTTCTGTAGAACTTTTGCGGTTAGTATTCCCAGAGTACAAGCAGTACTGCCCACGTAGCTGACAACACTGGCAAACTGAATATGCAAATTTACCGTAGCAGCTGAGCAGTGATGTCATAGTTAGACTTGATCAAGTCTTCAGTCTTGAATGTGAAGGAAAATCAAGATCATGTAAGATTCCAAGAATATGCAAGAGTTTATAAATCTAGCTGACAACACCGGCAAACTGAATATGCAAATTTTTGATAGCAGCTCAGTGATGTCATAGTTTGAGTGATGTCATAGTCAGAGTGATGTCATAGTCTTGAATGTGAAGGAAAATCAAAATCCAGTAAGATTCCAAGAATATGCAAGAGTTTCTAGAGTTTATAAATCTAAGCCAGACTTTGCCTCTAAGATTAATGTGCAGCTTTACGGCTGGGTGCGTTCAGGTTAAAATGTGATTGCTGGAATGTCCGATGTGCATAAAACTGCCACTTTGTGGTGAGTTGGTCACAATCTGGTGATTGAAAGGCTACCATACTCCATCATTAAAAAGGCGCCTTAATTAGTAAAAAATTTACTGTCCATTCATTCTGTTTTGACTTACTCTCGATCAAACTTGGGATTAATGATTAATGTAATGATTAATGTAAAGTTCGGGAAACGAAAAACAGTAAAACGATTACTGTACATTGAATTTGTGCAACATTTTTTGGAGTGATAAGCAACACACTTTTTAACTTTCTAAAATGTTTTGGGAGGAAACCAATTTGGTGGCAACCATATCTATAGATCAATAGAGCAAGATTTAATGGGTATCCCAATTATGTGGCATGTTTTAGTTTTATAGTAAAATAATCTGTAATTTCCTAAAAGTTTTTAGGAGCATCCAAATATGGTTTCAACTGGTCACATAGATCACTTAGCTAGATTTAGATATATCCAATAGTAAATAAATGGTCTGGTCATAATAGTGACTGTTACCGCTGAGTTTATCGCCACTTAACTACGAGTTTTAGAGAATTACGAGTCCGAGCAGAAACTTGGTCGTCTCTCACTACGGTTAATTAGTTGCTCTGCTGTCCATGAAAATGTCTTGTGATGCTGCGCAATAATAAAACCAACAATATACAGCAGGGGTGGGCAACCTTTTTGAATGAATGGGCCAGATATAAGGAGTGGAAAATTGACTGGGCCGCACCTAACCAACAACCTGCTGTTGATTTCAAATCTTTGATTCCGAGGACTTTCAAGCAATTGTTGTGTGTACTTAATCCGTATTCACAAAAACATAATGTCAATACAGTACAGTTGATAATTAATAATGAGGATAATAGGCCTACCTGACAGCATCATTTGTGCCTATAAATTCTAATCAGCTAGCTCGTTTTTTGTGATGATGTAAAATAGATTGATTTTTGTTCTTTTTTCTTGAGACATCTCACGGGCCGCAAAATAATAACTGGCGGGGCCGCATGTGGCCCGCGGGCCGTATGTTGCCCACCCCAGTTCGACTGTATTTGAGAAATTTGTTTTAATATAGCACTGTACTATACTTGACCATGCATGGCGTCACCACGCTGATTCAATGGACAGTCATTGTTTTACAAGGGAGTAATGCATGTGCGACACATGATCATGGCATGGCTTGATCAATAACTAGTTGCCATATTTCAGAAATGTATTTCCCTGAATTGCGCTGCTGCATATCCTGAAATCCGGTGACTATTTCCCGAAATCGGATTTCAACTGTTATTACGGTTTATACGAACCGTCCCTTCGTTTTTAGTCCCCGAAATTTCCCCGATATTATCGTAGTCCGGGAAATTACCTTATAAGCGGAAACACTCTCACTAACTTATTTTATGCAATCCGGGATCGTTGAACGACCAACAACTTGTTTACAATCGACGTACCACGGAGAAACGTTAAAGAGCAGAAATCGGAATCGGCTCCAACAATATAGGTCCTTCTCACATGTCGTATTAAAACATACAAACTGTTGAAAAGTTCAAATTGCAGAACTACCAAGTAGTCCTTTTTACAGAGATGACATCAAACTATATAGGATATTAAATATTTGACTTGATAAAGTCTTCCACGGGTTGGATTATTTCCGGTGGGATTAATAGGTGGGATTATTTCAGAAAATGTTGGGGAAATTAAGATGGAAGACAGTTTGCTACTCACACCAAAACACATACTGGTCATGAATACATAAAAGTTGAAAACATGATCATAATCATGCATATGAACAGTAATTTACATTTCATCATAACCGAAACGTTTAGATAGCCTTGTTGTGGGCCATTCAAATGTATAGGCCTATCCACAACATTTCATCAAATTTGGACAAACGCTCTATAGGAGTCGCATATTTTATGTTTTCAAAAAATGATCTCTGGTGACGTCAAATGACCTTCAAATTTATAAAATATCATCGCATGTATGAAAACTTACCTCACACAAACCACTTACGAAATTTCAGCCAAATCCCATTAAAAATGGTAGGCAATCAAACACGGTGGCAAAAAAAGGAACAAAATTTTCTTAGAATCGCAATATCTCAGCTGAAAGCATTCAGCTTAGCTAAAAACGAGATTTATGGAGTTAAACTATAGGGCCGACGAAAAGTGTCGAAGGAGGGGAAACTGCAGAATTTATGTGTTATGCTTTTTTATGCTTGTTTGGTAGACAGGTTTCTGTGTTACACGGGGTAAGCAACTCAATATTTTGTACATATCTGTAATACAATTGAAACATGTATTGAAACAATGTTACGAATGTACTGTTTTTGTGTTACTGTTAAGCGAGAAGCAATAGCAACTTGAATCCGGTTCACGTCTATGGTGCGCCTAGGGTGTCAAAAGTCCTGAAATCGACTCATATCGAAGATGTAAAATTGGCATATGTCAATTTCTTATGTTGGACAAAATCGTAATATGTACGAGAATTTGGCATCTGACGATTTCCCCACAAATGGTAATTTCTCGTGATTTCATTGGCTCATTCAGATAATCAAGTTCTGGTTGGAAGAAATCGGTTTATGCCAAGTTAAATTGGCACAATGTCAAATTATATTGGCACCTGTCAGTTTCTTGTAAATCTCATTGGAGGAACTTGTCACATGTCAATCCATAACGCTCTTGATTGGATGAAACTCTCATGATGTGAAAGAAATTTACATTTGTCAAATTAAATTGGCATCTGTCAGTTTTTAAACGCCATTGGAGAACTTTTTGGTCTGATCTTGTCATTTAAATTGAGTCAAAATGCCAGCCACCGTTCCCAGTGATTGAAGTCAACAAAGGCAACATAATGCAAAGATCACACATAGAGTCAATACTAAACTGAGAACCTTTTTAATGCAATTTCATTCATAAAGGAGAATTTATTCCATGAGTATAATAATGGCGGAATAGTTAAAGAGCATAAATACATTTTGAAGCATAAAGAAAGTACACCTTTATTAAGCTATAAACTAAACTTTGCAACCTGCTGGTAGAAGATTTTTCTCTCTTCAAGAATTGAGTTGGCATGTGAAGGGGGCATTATTGCCCTGTTCTGAAGGGGGCATTATTGCCCTGTTCTGAAGGGGGCATTAGTGTCCTGTTCACAGAACTGTTATTTTAGAGATTGATCCATCATTGTCTGCTCCCACCTTGATGCAACCTTTATGTCACATCCCCACCCACATCCCCACCCACATGTCACATCCAACCCACACAAGCTTCTACTACAAGGTGACTACCAATCTCTTCTTTAAAGACAAATGAAATAACACATAATGGTCTTCCTATATTTTTTCTTTTTACGAAACCAGTGAGCTGATCACCATAGTTTCACAAATGTTATCACATAAGTAATTCATTTATAATCCCAGGTAAAAATACACCCCAATTTAATCAATTTTAACATCTGTAATGGCTCCCCTCCACCAACAACTTCTATAGGTTTTCTGAACTAATTTTTTTGCCATGGCAACTTGTGCCTTGGAATTGCATCTTTTTTGGCAGTAGATTGTAAGCATCAATCCAGCTTTGCTAACTGAGTAGATAAAATAAATTGTAGGCTGAGTTAAAATCAGAAGAAGTACAAGTAGCTATATATCAACATATGCATTTACTAAAGAGAACTGTAGCAAGAGATAAAAGAAGCTAAATAGAGGGCGCTTTACTAATATCTTACACTTTAAAAAACACAAACAATTAAAAAAAATCTCCCAAATAACCCCAAAGTTATCACATCACCCTTAGCACCATAAAAGATTTAAAAACCAACAACAAGAAAAAAATCCTTGGAAATATTGATCTAAGGAGTAGATTTGAAAATAGATGTTTGAGATGACCATTGCATTCTGTGGAATTTACCTTGACAGCAATCATTCCACCTTCTAACAACAGCTACATGTATGTGTATTTTACACACACAAACATAAAGAATTAAACCTGGAAGATAATGACACCTTAAATAATCTATTCAGCATAAAAATCTGCAAGTTTAATATTTGAATGGATATATAATACTTTTCAAGTTGTCCTTTTGACAAGAGACAAAACTTGTTGCTATAGCAACAGTGGTATCACAGAACATCTATAGTAACTACCTAGTCAATGTCTACAGTTAAATTCTTCAACAACACACTGTATATCTAATAATATTAAAATACTTCTCTGAAGTACTGATCAATACAGTGATGAATACAGAAATAATATGTTTACTTTCTGTACATATGAAAACATGCGTATTAGTCTCAAAACTTTCAATTATGGTTAAAAGTAATACTTTCTTTTCGATTCCACTGGAAATATACTAAGGCTAAGAATTATAAGGGGGTAGTAGTCATGGAAACTTTAAATTTCCCTGGAGATGGACTCAAACACTATTTTTCCTTTCATATTGCTCTTTACACTGGACGTTACATTCCAGTAGCTGTGGTTTGAACACAAACCACTGAAATATTATTATCAGTTATTGCACAATTATTGATTAATATTGTATACTAGTGATTATAGTTATTGAATATCATAGAAGAGAATACACACAATGTTTTACTAAAAGAGAGTATAGATCACACAGATTACATTATGAAATAGTGAACACACTGTAATATCATGCAAAATACCAGCTGGCCAAATCATGGAATACATAGGTATGTTGGGGGAGATGGGGTGGGCTGGGGAGGGGGGTGGGGGGATGCCTTACAAAATTGATTTATCACATAGGGTAAACAAAACACTTGCACAGAAGAACTTTGAAGAGTTGTGAGGGGAGGGGCAGAAGGAGAGCAATAGGGGGAAGGACAATTGCCAGCCTTATTTCTTCGATTATCTTTCTTTGCATTTTTTATGAATAATTTTTTTTTGTATATAAATAACTTTTAGACCTACAGCAACTGTAATTGAGCCACCTTGTTCTATAAGATCTGACACAATAATTATTTTCATGGTCAGGTTGTTAGGCTGTTTCAAAAATTCTTTTTGGTCTTTCTGATATTTTTTTGATAGATCCTTTTCTCAAAGTCCTGTGAGACTTTCTTTAAGCTGCTTTTTAAGAGCAAACAAACAAAAAAATCCTGATAATACAACAGGCTATTGGATAGGATAAATACAGCGGTTGGCTCTTTTGCGATTTCCACCTCAAGAGCGTCCTTAAGAGACAATTAAAGAGAATGATTGTATTTACAAGAGAAGCATTCCTCGATCAGACCTTTTAGCATGCTGCCTGTAGTATAGCCCAGTATATAAGAGCATGTCCAAGATAACTTGGCTCTTAATTTTTGAGTTTTTCTTCTGCGTGGTCTTGGTCCTTCATGATGCTTTTTCTTGCCGGTCAGTCTTATAATTTCTAGGTTATTTTCCCATCTTAAAAGAAAACAATTTCATCATTTGACCAGCAACCATACCTCACAACTAGACCTCACCATTAGCCTTTTTTCTAAGCATTTCGACACTTTCTACCAGTCCTCACAATCAACAAACCGTCATTCAGTAAGGACCTGACCAAATTCCAAGCCTCACAAGAAGCTAGAGTTCACAATCAGCTTTCGCTAACAACAAGCCCTGACTATCTCCGAGTCCTTGCAAGCAGTACGACCTATAACAGGAAACCAACAGTGCATGTTGAATTCAGACAAAAGCTTACTTCTTTATAAGACCTCACAAAATGTCTCACTGGGAGCTCGACTAAGCGAAACTGTTTAACAACAATCGCAGACAGACCATCAATATCAGAAAGACAATCAAGACCTTCTACAGCCTGGACACTCAATGGACAATACATAAACATGACCAGAAAACACCTTTGAATATAATGTCTATATCTGTGACAGATGTAAAATGGCTCATGATTGATTGATTATTTTAGCAAGATCAATGCCCTCTTAACCATCTCTAACTTCAACCAAAAGAAAGAAAAATACAACAATAGAAATGGAAAAAAAGCATGCATATACCAAAGAATGTTATTATAGTAAGGTTTTACAAGACAAACCTTGTACACATATTTGTACATACTAAATTGTTGAATCAAATGTACCCACCTGACAAATTCATAAAATATTCCCAAATTTGCTTTCTTAAGTTAAAGGTAAACAAAGGCCATTCATATAGAATGTCCATTTAGATATTGACACCAAATTAACCTTATGCACAGACTAAAAGTACATGTGATCACATGACCTTATCGACAAGCCAAATTGTATAAATGTTATGAAACTTTGTGTTCATGCAAACGGACAAATTAATACGTACACTACTCTTATAAATAAAACTTATGAGTAAAGCGCCCTCCATTTGAGAAAGATAACAAATTTGTTTGTAGTTCATTGTCCAACACTTACTTACCACTTATATAGGACTGAGGCGAGACGAGCAACAAAAATTAATTCAAGTGAATAACCATGGCTCTTAAAATGTGTGTTATCAACACTGCAGAATCTTAACAAGTTTCTAATAGGAACTGAAGATATGAACTAAATCATGTGTATTTCGTTAGGTCTTGATCTCCAAACAAAAACAAAATTAAGAAAATAATTTTTTTTTTTAAATTTAGCTTTTGCTATCAAACTTCAGAATTTAAAGTGATATAACAATTATTGATATGTAATAAATATTTTTATCTGACACGTACCTTTAACATTTTTTTATGAAAATATTCGTAAATTGTACATTTTGTGTGTTGTACCTTCTAAAGAAAATTGCAAAAAATGGATATCACTGAAAATATGCCTTTATGCCTGTAATGTGTCATCAGGTAGATCCACTCAGAGGTAAGTGAGATTTGGCACATTGCAAGAAGATGTTAATAAATATCCATTTTAATAATAAAGATGGTTTCTAGAATAATATATTGGAAGAATTTTCTTGAGGATAATGTATCTGGCAACACACCCACCCATAAATAATATGAGTAACACTTTTCTCAGCCTTCTTCAGAATATAAAAGAATTTACATTAAATTTAACAACAGAATATACTTTCTGTCATCCATTTCTCATTGGAATAAAAACAGTAGGGAGAGTATTTTCAATTGTCAATGTAACAATTAAAACATCTTCCTGGTTTCCTCCTTAACTTCAATTGTTGGCATGGAGACTGGATTTTTCATGGTAATAATCTACAATGTCATGGGATCTTTAATAGCGAAGGATTGAAAGCATTGAAACATTTTATATCCAACTCAATAGGTTGCTTCAACAACACAGTTAGATAGTACCAATAGTCAATGGAATACAAACAAATTATTCAGTTCGAAGGACACAGAGAGAGAAAAAGACCAGAATAGAAAAATATCTATTGCATTTCATGAAAGTTTCCCTTTTGTAAAGTTACTCGTCCTGTTTTCTAAAATTGGCTTCCACAGTAGCGGGTTCCTTCCAGCCATCGGGGTCAACCACCAAAATGAATGTACTCCGGTATTTCTGGTGATAGAAATAAGGAAACACAAAATGAATTACATGCTGACAGTAGATTATGACATTGAGGTATACTGGTACTATATAAACAATATACTTATCCAATCAGACCAGAAAAACCCCAAAATAAAACAATTTCAGAGGAAAGAAAATAATAGAAAGAAATGTCACTGTAAGACATTGTAATTAGTCCTTCATTATTAAAAGTTTACTTTTTAACTTTAACCCCCTAATGACTCTGCTCCCTGTATTTGTTATTTTTAACTCAATGAAATTTTCTGAATATGAATTATTTAAATAACAAACCTCACGCTCTAATTCTCCGGGCCAAAATTGATTTGAAAGTCAAATGAATTTCCACTGTGGTGAAGAAATTAAATCTTGTGAAGAGTTAGATATTTAAATAAGCCAGAATCCTTGAATTGAATGAGGGTGGTGTATCTACATAAATATTGCAACATCATACACTTTACAATGACAACAAAGTGCTAAGGAATATCTGAGAACCTCTAGCTGCCCACAAACCGGTATCTTCAAATGAAATGTGCTTATGAATACTCTAGGGTTGCTAAACAAGTTTCTTCATATGTATTGTTTGGATGTATAAAATGAAAGTAGAAATGACCCAACTGTAAGATTCTTTCAATCTTGGGTTTATGTACAGCGCCACCAATTTTGAGTTGCTAACCAGGAAGGTCAGCGTGAGGACGTTTCTCTCCCCTCGGTCATGGAAATTGGTCCGTTTATTGCTAACCAGTTTAAATGCTAACCAGGCGATGATAAATAATTGAATGGAGAGGTTTGCGAAATTTCACAAATAAATTCATGTCAAACTTATTAAGGGCCTATGCTACATTACTCGTGTAGACGTTTGAACACTTTTCTACAATTCAATTTTCTGTGAACCAAGCTGCCAAAGGTATCAGATTTCTACAACATGGACAAGCTGAATATAACAAGACGAAACCGTAAAGGTAATCTTACTAAAGTATTAAGGGAACTAACATGTTGATCGAGTCGGATGGACTTGTCACACATGCATGGACATCTATGCATGTTTGATGGCATTCAGAAGGCTTGTGGCTCAAAGAGGAGTTCCTAAAGAGCTTTATTCTGATTGTGGTACTAATTTCAAAGGAGCTGAGCAGGAGTTGAAGGAATGCTTCATGAATGCAGAACTGCAGCAAAAATTAGCCACACAGCAAGTTGAGTTTAAGTTTAACCCGCCACTTGCGCCACATTTTGGAGGTATTTGGGAAAGGGAAATAAAATCCATAAAGAATGCTCTCAGGTGCTGTCTGAAAGATCGAGTTCCTTAAGAAGCAGTTCTCCAAACCGTAATTACTGAAGTCGAAGGATTGATTAACTCAAAGCCTTTAGGATATGTCTCTACGGATGTTGCTGATGTGGATCTGATAACACCGAATCTTTTGCTCATTGGTCAACGAGACCCTATGTTGCCTCCTATTGCCTTCGACCCGAAGGAGGAGACCAGAAGTAGGAACAATGGAGACAAAGTCACAAAGAAACGTCCTAGTTTCGAATGAGGTGTAACAGAAGTGTTAGACACCACCATCGATCCCAGAAAATACACACACAGCTTGCTA
>JAAAKB020018199.1:0-14874 GCA_010014835.2 Apostichopus leukothele
GTGTAGGTTGTCGGTGTCTTGAGCCGGCTGTATCCTTGATACTAGATACAATAATCCCAAATGTGCTGTATGTATAAGAAACATAAAATATACTGCTTTCCTTCCTGAGCTGTTCATATTATTTGTACCTACAGAATCTTCCAGTCACTCGGGTAGTAGATGCCCTGATGGAATTGAAGTCAGACCAGGTAAATTGATCAAAATCTATATTGGTGCTCGTAATTATACAAGAACTGAATACAAAGCTCAGTTGCAAAATGAAATGTACGGAATGGATAAACCTCATAAATATATAAAAGTTGTTAAAGTTGTAAAAGTTGTTAAACAATATAAATATCGTTCTTCATGAAACATTTTTCATTAGCTATGAACTTTATTAAACTGCATAAGGTCTTTTAAAAGCCCGCCTTCCTCTTTGGTTTCAAATGCAAATCCATCACAATATGCATTGTCATCATGCAAAACGACCACCTCTTGTATTTTTTGGAAAATTAAGCAGGCATTTTTTGAAAAATTGTGTATTTCTAACAGTAACTAGTACAGGATCAATTTGTGTACTTCTAGCATTGAAGTCTTACCAATCCACATATCTACGTCTTCGGTACTAATGTGATAGGAACAATGTATCAATCTAACCCCCTAAAATATTTAACAATTTACCCAAAATGTGAAATTTAAAAGTAGTTCCCTTTATACTCAACACAGACAAAGCTAAGGGTTTATGGTCATTAGGCTAAGCATTCAAAGTATCTGCTGTCATTTTTGACATTTCTTCACCATTTTATTTATTTTTTTAATCTTCGGACAAAGTTAAGTGACTTTACTGATTCATATATATAACAAATGTATGTTTAAGATGATAATGACCTTTATGTCATATTTTGTGTTGCATTCAGTTTTGGATGGAGTGCTATTACCATGGCAAACAGATGAGTGAGATTTGAGGTACACTATGTATGTGTTCTAAGTAGCTATTTGTAACATGTCTGTCTGTCTGTCTGTTTATTGCAGGAAACTGATGAATACAGATACTTTGATCCTAAACTACTAAGGTCAACAGAGAGGTAAGCTATGGGTAGAGGGATGTACAAATCCTGCTGCAGAGCTCTACATAGTAGCATAGGCAGGAGTACAAGGTGCAACAACTATCTGTAGATTGATGTACAAATCCTGCTGCAGAGCCCTACATAGTAGCATAGGCAGAAGTACAAGGTGCAACAACTATCTATAGAGTGATATACAAATCCTGCTGCAGAGCCCTACATAGTAGCATAGGCAGGATTACAAGGTGCAACAACTTGCACCGATATGTGAACATAAAATCTTCTTCAAATATATCAGAAAATTGGAAAGACCCTGAAATTTTATATGTCATTATCTGTCTGGCAGTCACATCTAAATTACATTCAACCTATTCCTCTTTAGACTAGAACATTGTATTTTGAATTGTATTGTGTTTCATTGCATTGTATTATATTATATTGTATTGTATTGCTTTGTATTGTGTTGCATTGCTTGCATTGTATTATATTATATTTTATTTGGTTGTGTTGTGTTGCAATGCATTGTGTTGTATTACATTGCATTGTTTTACATTGTATTGTATTACATTATATTGTATTACATTGTATTGTATTGTATTACATTATATTGTATTACATTGTATTGTATTACATTGTATTGTATAACATTGAATTGTATTACATTGTATTGCTTTGTATTGTATTGTATTACATTGTATTGCATTGTATTACATTGCATTGTATTACATTGTATTACATTGAATTGTATTACATTGTATTGCATTGTATTACATTGAATTGTATTACATTGTATTACATTGTATTGTATTACATTGTATTGTATTACATTGCATTGTATTACATTGAATTGTATTACATTGTATTACATTGTATTGTATTCCATTGAATTGTATTACATTGTATTGTATTGTATTACATTGAATTGTATTACATTGTATTACATTGTATTACATTACATTGCATTACATTGAATTGTATTACATTGTATTGTATAACATTGAATTGTATTACATTGTATTGTATTACATTGAATTGTATTACATTGTATTGCTTTGTATTGTATTGTATTACATTGAATTGTATTACATTGTATTGTATTACATTGTATTACATTTTATTTTATTGTATTGTATTATTGCATTGTATTGTATTTTATGTGGTTGTGTTGCATTGCCATGCATTGTCTTGCGTTGCATCGTATTGTTTTCTCCAATTTTGATGGTTGCTTCAATGTTCTATGGCAATTTTATTCTATAGTGCATCAATACCAAGGAGCAAGACACCATTCCAAGAGGCCATTGTCTTTGTCGTTGGGGGTGGAAACTACATTGAATACCAGAACCTGATGGATTATTTAAAGGTATATACAGAAGAGCAAAAAATACAAATTTTTATTTAATATGATAAACTTGACATAACTTTATTTATGTGACACTGATTGTAGTAGTTACATGATGTGGAAAACATCTGTAAAGTTTGAAGTTGTGATTTCAGGTGATGTTTTTTAATGTGTTTTGCTTTTAAAATATAGATGCTTTAAATATGAAGAGGAAAATAATTTTGCTCCTTGAAGGCAAAGTAAAAAAATGACATGAGCTCATTCGCTTAGGTTTAAGGTTAATATTTATTCATAGTTTTATTCATTCTGGAGGAGCAGTGAAGGATGAAATCAAATAACATTCTGTTTTTTTAATTATTTTATAGTAAACATCTACTGTGGAATTAAATAGTTTGTGTGCTAATCAAATGAGTGGTAAAAATGCAAACAAACTCTGAAAACAGTGTCAACATTGTAAAAGTTGAGTTATATTTTACTAAATATCAAAAGGTAGTTATGCTGGAAGTCTTCTTTTGGAAAAGTTAAGTGCCATCATAGGATTATGAAACAAATGAAAAGAAAGAAACAAAAACAAGTTTTTGATACATGCATGGAAAATGTTTGATATTACGTTTTGTAAATATCAATCTGTTTTGTATTATCATTGGCTATGACCAGTGCTGCTCATTATTCTGTATTTTTTTTTTCTTCAAAGGGTAAAACATCTTATGGAGGTGCTCCCAAGAGGATCACATACGGCTGTAGTGAAATCTTCAATGCTGAACAATTTCTAGAGCAGGTTTGTGATATTAGCTTCATCAGCAATTCGAAATATCCATCGTTTATTTTAGTAATAAGCTATTCATAATTTGAATTTTTTTACTGTATTTTAAGATGTTTTTGCATTCTCTAATTATCACGACTTGATGATCGTTGACAACGTGAGCACAGAGTGTAAATTATGCAAATTAGACATTGCCTAACTGCATCCTTAAAGAGAGAGTGTTCCAGTCCTAGCCTGCAAGTTGATATATTGTTGTGAGTCTGAAAGTCCCTTCTTTGAAGTGTTTAAACTCTGTGGTTTATTAAACTACCAATGAAATAAACCTATTTTTATCTCTTTAAGGTATTTATGTGGTGGGAGAATTTATGTGGTAAGCACAATCACCTGAGGTAGAACTGTGGGAAATCTAATAGAGATTCCTTCTCCATCTGGACTATTTTCAGTCGGGTGAAGTCAACAATGTACACACATACAGCCTTCTTTATGAGTCTCCTGGAAATGTTTACTGATACTATTCTGCCTGTTTCTTTCTACTCTGCAGCTTTCTCTGCTTGGGGAACAGATGCATTGATTTCACACAGAAAAGGGGTTCTTGTCTGCCGCATCACCCTAGTACTCGGTAAAAACGCAGCTGTAAGCGGCCTCTATTCCCTTCCCTCCATGAATCGAGAGAAGCTATGTAAGCTGCTTCAAAAACAAGATTCATGACATTGACGACGTAACATGCTACCGTCGATTCTAAGTAAGAGAAGGGGTGTGAACTCTATTTACTTGTATTTATTAAAAATTAATAAAAAAGTGAAAAATTTGTAAGATATCGTAAATGAATGAGAAATGTACTCCTAAAGACTGACGACAGCAGGAGAGCGAAGCTACTAGTGTTTTGCTTTCTTTTTCTAATCAAAGTGGTTTTTATTTCCATTATGAGAGATGTACCAGCTCACTTGACTGTACAAAAGCAATGTGATTGTATGGAATGTTAATTGGAATCATTCAAGGCAGATTAGCCAGTATAATTGTTTCTTCTTTACACACTTATGGGACTGCACTAGGCATCCTACACTGCACTTGGGCACAACTACCTTTACAGGGCATAACAGACTTCACGAGACAGTAAACTGTACTGTGTACAACAACAGGGCCTTGACCTCTCGAAAAAAGTTATACAAGCTATGAAGGTTTGTAAGTGACCTAATGTTCAACAAGTCACAAGCTCTGTAATATATGCACTAGAATCTCATACCCTGTGATACCTTCCACATTGGAGTATATTGGGGGGGGGGGGGGAGGTGGGGGTGGCATATATATATTGCTGATATTATTTAGTTCAGTTGAAATAAATTACCTTAAAATTTGTTTAATTATAGTGTATATTCTACAAGATCAACCCGACGAACGCCTAAGAAAGCAAGTGGGGGCTCCTAATGAAGATTTCAAGAAATTTTCATTCGATTTGACCTTTGTACCTTTCCCCTTGCCTATAAATATGGCATACTCACATTTAAAAAAAACTAAGAATGCTACAATTTTTGTATGTATTTAAATAAATGCAAACTAGATTATGGCCTGAAGTGTTTTGGTGGCTATCAGGTACTGTCTAATAAGTGAACTATGAATTTTTAATACATTCGTGTCATGATATGTTTTGCCCAATTTATTCTTTTCAGTTTAATTTTGCAACTTTCAGAGCCGTTGGGTGTTTTGTGACGTAAATGCTACTAGTATACACTTGAATAAAAATATATCATACAAAAATGAAAAATGTGTGTGTAATGTTTGGTATGAACAACACAATTGACATTTAAAACATCTTCAAAAACTGTTGAACTATTTAAGCAGACATTATCTTGTAGCCTAGGCATGCAATACTTCCATTGCAGATTCGAACAGTCCAGCCTTCTTTGAAAGAAGGAAGAAAAAGAAGGTGATAGTTTTCATTATCATGAACAGATTCAGGTTAACTTACCAGTGTATACCATCTTATTTTTTTCTTCAATGAGAGAAGATATATATAATGAGGTCACAGCTTCGATATTCAACAAATTGTCTTTGTTTATTGAATAAATCTGCTGGGAAATTGTTGTCATTTAATTTCAGTTTTGAAAACAATCACAGATGATTAATTAAGTTATCTGTCCTGGACAAAAACAAAAAGGGCAAAGAAATTTGGGTAGAAGTCGATTTAATGATATACGGTGTTTGCTGTACTACTCGCTGGGGCTATTTAGCCCTTAGTTGGTAGAATTTTGATGTCAACTTTTCTTTGCCAGAGGGGTACGATTCAGAAACCACAGTACCTTGCAGAACTTAATTTCATTGTCTTTTCTGTCTTTATTTTGTGCTTTATATCCCTACTTTGGTTCTTCTGTGTATCTTGGGTAGGTGGGGATGAGGGGAGGGGGAGAGGTGGTTGAAAGATGGAGAGAAGACCCATTGTTACCTCCACCCTATCCGTATACTACTGCTGGACTGTGTGTCAATGTTATTCTGTTACTTTCAGTGAAATTGCACTTGTCTGATTACAGAAGCACATACTATCAGCTAATATAAGACAGTCCACTAAAATATTTCCTTTTTCCCCAGAAGAGTCCCTTTTCCATGGTGTTTGTTTCAGTAAGTGTATGTAACACATTTGTACTAAATTATATGCATGAATAAAATATGAAAGTCTTAAATACATGGTGATAAACAAACTTCTGTGAATCCAGAACAATTTTTCTTTTCTTGTTTTAAAATGCACAACACTGCTCTTTATCTTGAGAGAGCTTCATTCTTTCCCTTTAACAGTAATTTGAGTTACCATTTCATCTGGTCCATGTGTTAAAAGACCAAGGGTTACTGTTCTGTTACACCATGGGTCTCACCCTGAACATGACCAATCAGTTAGTCAACAAACTACTCGCGTTCTCCCTGAATCTTGTAGACAAATAAGCCAGCCATAGATGGTAGCACTATAGATCTAGGTCTGTGGTAGCAGCCAAGTAACTCTATTCCATAGAGTTATTGTCTAGGGCTGAAAACAAACAAACCTAGATTCGTTTGGAACGGTCCTTTCTAACTATCAGTATTTCTTCAGTTATAAACCATCATAAAGAATAAAGAAGTCGAATACTTTTTTATGCTCTCGTCTTGAAGCTATTACACACTCTTGTAATATTGTCGTTACAGAGAAGAAAACAGCGATAAAAATCTCGGTTAAGACATCAAACAAAATTGATTCTGAACTATGTATTGCTCTTGCTTTTCTTAGCTCTTTAATGAATCACTTGGCATTGACTGTATTTGACTTTATACAACATAACTGAAGGACAATATGCTCAATTAATCTTTAAAATAATATTTAACACTCTCCACCATTTTATCCACTCTACTATGAAAGATTCTTTAAAAATATAATTCTCTCACCCGATACTATTTTGACTTTACATATAAATCCATGTACCGCTCTATCTTTCTCTCACTTTCTCCACAAAAAATTCAAAGAAAACTCTTACTTAAAACTTAAAGCTACCATTGCTTTGCAAAAATATTCCATTTTCCCCACAGAATATTCACAAAACATATTTTGGTTTTGTTGCAAACACAACTTATCAATTGGTATGCATTTTCTTGCCCAACTGCATGTCATTTCACTGGTACGTATTTGATTATAATCATGATTATTTAAAATTGATAATTCTTTGATACTTCCAAATCAAAGTAACTCGCCTACATTAAATGTTGCTGGTAATTGATATCAGTACAAAACTCTATGAGACAGTGCTGCCTAAACAAATTACCTTTGCACAGTAAATCACAAGTTTTACTGTAGTTAGGGAAGGCAGCCTGCATAGTTACCTATCTTAATGTCAAACCTGTGGACTTCTGTACAGACAAAACCATACAGTGTTTGGTGTTTACTACAGTGGGTATTAAAACCTTGCTTGTGGCATACAATAGCATATAGCTTTATGGGAGCGCTCCACTAGATACGTCCCTTGGGGTTTCTTGGAATGCTTCCTTTCACAAATTTCCTTGTTGTTTATATACGGTAGTTTGCCACTTATTTTAACTTCTCTGTATTTAAATTGTGAAGAAACAAATAAATGGACTGAACTGAATCGAATAAAACAGTGTTACTTAGAGTATGCTTGATATCAAGGCTATGACATAGCATATAACAGTGTTACTTAGAGTATGCTTGATATCAAGGCTATAACATAGCATATAACAGTGTTACTTAGAGTATGTTTGATATCAAGGCTATAACATAGCATATAACAGTGTTACTTAGAGTATGCTTGATATCAAGGCTATAACATAGCATATAACAGTGTTACTTAAAGTATGTTTGATATCAAGGCTACATGATAGCATATAACAGTGATACTTAGAGTATGCTTGATATCAAGGCTATAACATAGCATAAAACAGTGTTACTTAGAGTGCTACCATGTGAGGTAATACATTGAACAAAGTAGATATCAAATACCTCTACTAACCCAATATAATTGGAAATTTGTCTGTTGATGGTACAACTTCCAACGTCTGGTCTCCTTGGAGACAACACAAATTTTAACTTGGCATAGCTGCATTTACCTCCAACCCCGTTAGGGGAATCAATGACCAACATTCTACTGCATCAACCACTACTAAAACACTACCGTAACACTACTGTAACACTACCGTCATGCTACTATAACACTGCTATAACACTAACGTAATGCCACTATAACACTACCGTACATTACTATAACACTACCGTAACGCTACTATAACACTAACGTAATGCTACTATAACACTACCGTAATGCTACTATAACACTACCCTAACACTACCCTAACACTACTATAACACTACCCTAACACTACCCTAACACTACTATAACACTACCGTAATGCTACTATAACACTACCGTAACGCTATGTTCGACATTTAATCAGTGCAAAGTCTCATTTATTACCCAAGGTGCTTTTTATGAATTAATTTAAAATGCAATGTATAGTATATTATGACAATCAAATATTTGTCAATAACTGAATAACAACTGTTGGCAGTGTAACTTTGTAAGGAAGGAGGTTTTATGTAGAAGATGCATATATTGGTAGAGATTAAATGAGTTCAGCATCTGTCCAGTTTTAGTACCCTACACTTGTTAAATCACTAAATGATACAAAGCAGAATTAATAATATATAATAATTATAAAATCAAACTTTTGTTGTAAATCTCAATCACACAATTTGTTTATGTTCTCTCTTTGCTTGATCATTATTTAACTCTTTATCCAACATTAATTGAACATTAAGTAAAACCTTCAATCAGACCTTTTGGAAAGAAGGAGTTAACTTGAAACAGTTCTCGTTTTGTAATTCTCATTCATTACAATCTTGGACGTTACATAATAAATATAATTATCACCTATAATATTGTGAAATAAAGGTTTAAACTGAGCTTATTTTTCACCACATATTACTTTCTTATCTACCATCCAATACAAATATAATGGAGAGGGAGAGAGAGACCACCAAAAAGGCTTCAAATTTTAAGGTGATCCAAATTAATATACTAATGAAATGATTTACTAGCCGAGAAAAGTGCGACAGCTCATTTATATTAATATATCTACTGATATTCTTTGTACAACATAATTTATTCATTCATTCCATCATTCCTGCTACAATTTATTAGATGGCGTTAGTTTATGCAGGCATGTGAAGATAAAATCGTTTCATTGTAGTTTTAGCCAGTGAATTGGTTGAGGGATGGATTCCAATTAAAAGATGTCTCTAGCTGTATCCGAAAGATACACACATACATACACACATGTGACCCCATATACACTTCATTCAAGGTTCAAATGATTCCTCATTCACGCAGCTAGGTACCTATCTAAATCAGGCAACCCTTGTGTACTTCCACAGCTAGGCTCGGTGTTGTCTCATTCATGTATTTCAAGTACATTTTTCGGTACCAATGTTATAAAATATTCCTGCTCACACAAGTAGATACAATGAGTTGGTCGTAGGATGCTACTGGTAACTAGTCTTATCCAAGGCCTCTTAATAAATTACCTACGAGGGACGGCGAAAAAACAATGGTTGGGGCATAGTGCCGGACAGAATCAAAATCTCACTTCACCTACCTACCGTATTGTGCAAAGGGTAGTCTATTAGGGTGCTTAAATCTAACACTGTAAGGGCCCCTGGGCTGAACTAAAATCTTTCTCTGTGGGAGGTGGAGGGGGAACTGCTGCCTATTAAGAACCCCTGGTCTAATCTGTTGATGACAACTCTTAACTCCCATTAAAATCTCACATACAAATCAGACTTGTGCTAACTACATCTGATATAATGGTGGTATGGGCCCTTCGTCCATTGGACAAAATAACCAGTATTTCCTGAGGTGAAAAATCTAGTGTTTGCATTGATGAAACACCGATCCCAGAATGATGTGGCTTTATGTGGTAGGACAATATTAAATTACAAACACAACTATGTCTTCTGCTAAATGGTTTCTTCCAATCTGTCATCAAAGGATGATGCAACAAGTAGTTTTATAAAGGATGGACAAAGAAGAATGTTTCAAACATATTAAAATTTTACAATACAACAGTTAACAGAGCTGTGTCTTTATTTTAGACTTGCTTCAAGTCTTCTGTGCACACACACATGTAACCAATTAATCCAACAAAGAACCAACAACCCCACATGAATGTAAGAAACCATACCATGAAGTAACAAAACTTCTTTATATATATATATATATGTGTGTGCCATACATGATTTGAACTTTTAATGTTACTTTCCTTGTTTAATAAAGAATACAAATGCTCTTTTCTCTTCCTTATCTTTTCTAGCAGTTAAACTTAATGAATTATTTACATCTTAAATAAAATTTCTAAAGAAAATTGCATAATTATATTTTCACACTCAATTTTCATTTACCTTTTTTTTATTCATTTTGAAAGTTTTACCATAACCCTCCAAAAATTAATACAGAAAAGGAAAGCATTGCTTTGAAGCTTTGAATTTGTGTTTCAAACTAAGAGTTGGCAGTGGCAACAGCTTTTAGGTCATATATTGTATACAAAATCTGCTGGAATAAAACCTGTAAGCCCCTTATAACCACTTCATATGTACATTTACAAATAATGAAAGACATACAAGTCACACAAACAATTCAGGATATACCTTTAAGTTTGTGGGGGGAGGGATGGAGGGAGAGGAAGGTGAGGCGGTTGAGGGGGGAGGAACAGTTGTTTTTTTTTCTTTTACAATTATTTAAATTCTTATATTTTCATTTTCATTGTCATTTATTAACAATGATAAATAGAGAGTTTTATGTATAATAATAACAAGTAGAAAACATAATTTAGGGGTTGGGGTAATATAGGAAGGGCAAATTTTCTCCTCCTATCTTTGTCCTCCAGGAAGTCATCCTCATTGCCTCTCTCTTTCTCTCTCCTCTTTTCATTCTACATCTTTTACTATTGAGCATCCTAGCCTTTACACAGGCATATTACAATCTAGCAATGTGGTAGGCTGATCTAGGTAGGAAGAAAAACTTTTTTCGTTGGTTTTCCATTTAGTTTGCACAGAATTACAAAGTTTAAGCCTGATGACAAATCAGTTTCGTTTTCTTTGTAAAACTTTGAGCAGATGTGGTTCACCACAATCAATTTCTCCATGTGGCTAAAGGGATCTCGGAGGTCACACAAATTATATTTACACTTTTCTTGTCTGGTCTGCAATTATGAAACGCAAATTTTGAAGGAAAAAAAATGTTATTAAGTTTCCCAACAAGAAGTTTAACTGTTTATCATCTTCTCATAATGTTAACATCCAAATGTTATCAAAATTCAGTTGTAATAAATTTCAAGTGGCACTCACAGTAACTGACTCAAATCAAGGAAAGGGGCATTCTACAACCTGAATACAATTTAATTTGCTGTAACCCTTTCCTATGTCAATCCCCCCTACTACCAATCACACTGCACCAAGTGATTATCTGTGATTATTTTATTCAAGGATAATGATGCATTTTGATTTGAAGTCTCCTTTCTTATGATTATATGTTATGTAACACATGAAGAAAGAGAGAGAGAGGTGGAGAGAGAGGAGAAAATCAACGACAAGGCAGTATTGTAAACTTACATGTCTTACGATTGGAATTTTAGTGATTACATTTATGATTCACTCGGACTAAACGGTGGAAGTAGAAAAGTTGATTAATAAACCACTAAGATAAATGTGACCATATGTTATTATTCAGGGAGATAATATTGATGTTGGCCACCTCATGTTGACCCCAGGGGGGTAGGGTTAAGGGGAGAGCTGATGCTCAACAGTTATTTAAATCATAGATCCATTGAGGTCTTTTGAAGGTTAAATTCTGTTGGAATAGAACTTGAAGCAATGATGGCAAATGAAGGACACCTCAATTGGTTTAGATTCTTTCTACAATATTGGCAATCATGGTCAATGACTTAAGAAGAGGATGATGTAAGAGGATGATGTAAGAGGATGATGTAAGAGGATGATGTAAGAGGACGTGGATGCTGAGAGCCAGAGAGTATCATTCATCATCATCTGTTGTCATGTCTCCTTCCCACACAGACCAGGTGTTCAGTCAAGATGATACAATCATACAGGAATCACAATAGCATTACTCATTTATCTCTTTAAGATAATGAGAACATCTCAAAATCATAGCGATACAATTATAAGTTGTTGAACAAAACTGGTGATAAGAGGTTGACCAGGGAGTGGACAAATTAGAGGGGGGTGGGGGTTACAAGGGAATTCTTTATATATCCTTGTTGAAATCCAAGCGATTGACAGGAGAAGAAAGAAGGGATATTCTTTATGTAAATACTAGTTCCACGGCAAAATATATCCATCGTTCATAAATGAGAACTCTTTGGTTTGAGACCAGATATAGATTTAAAAAGAAAATCCAGCAAGCTTCCAGACTCTTGAATTGAGTCTTCATTAATGATAATGAGCATCTGGAAACCTCCGGTATTTCAATTTTTCATGACAGAGTTATCACCATCGGTTCCTCAGTCATAAATAGCTGAATTCTTCCATCTTCTTAGCAGAAGCGAATCATCTTTCATCTTTGTCAGTGTCTGCCGACTCCAATCTCATCATTCTTCTGGTAACTTTAAAATCAAAGGTTGCTGACTCTCGTGACTTTCGCCCGCCTCTCTTTATATCTTTCTCCCTTTCATTCGGTAGAATTTCGACTTCTGTACCCTAGGATCAATGTAATCCTACCATCACATCCTTTATTTCGTGTGAATATTAGCTCTGGCAGATGTAAAAAAATCAAACAAAGAAGAGAAAAGAAGAAGAAGAAGATGAAATAATTTAGAGGTATGTAATTGTAATGCAAAACAATAACAAATAGTATATACACCAGGGGTCCTGACAATAGTATTTTGATATAAAAGATAAAACCCCATCTTGTATTTGTGTTTGTCTGATTTACAGGTTGAGAGACAAGTAGCATTTGATTTTTTTACTGAACTTGTTGAATAGTTTGGACATGGTTGTGGCTTCACACGTTTGCCTTCTTCAGACAATTGAAAATATTATGAAGAACCCTAGGCTTTCCACTGGCAGTTGCATCAAAGGCTCTGCACAGTCGCCATGGAATATTAATATTTCAGGTCACATAACCACATATCTGTTGCACACATACATGCATCCATAGCATGATGGATTATCGATAAGCACATTCTGGACGTAATATTTATAACATTTACAGTTTACCAACCAGAATCATCTCTGCCAGAGGCCATTGAATAATCAATACAACTGACAGACTCATGTAATTTATATTTGGGGATCTGTAAATGAGTCCATTTTGACAGATGGAGCACTTTAAGCTTGAGTTGGATTAAGAATAACAGATGATGTCAAAACAAGGGATTACTGAGATGGATGTATTTTATACCGAGATGGATGTTTAAGTGCTGGATTGAGTGACAATAACATATTAACCACACCTTACTGGGTGTCATCCTCAAATCCTTAAAGAATACAGAGCAAATTCAGTACGATATTTTTAATCTTATCGGCACATTAAAAGGACATGTTCACTTTGGTTGATGTACATTAATATCATTTTCTGAATGAAATATGCTAAGATTTTTAAGATTTAGAACATATTACAGAACATATGACAATTCCCCCAAAAAAAAAATCATTTGCATTTACTTTAAGGTGAAGTTTGGTTTGGATTCCTGAAATGCACAGTACATTAATGAGATCATTCTTGGGGTACAAGGCTTTCCCTTAGTAATCCAGCTCACCATAGTGGTTTGGGGTACAAGGGTACAACAAGAGTACAAGTGGTTTGGGGTACAATTCTTGGGGTACAAAGGTTTTCCATTAGTAATCCAGCTCACCATAGTGGTTTGGAATTTTAGCATCAAATCTATGAAAATCAGACCTTGTTAGACAAGAAGTTTCAAATGAATTCAGTGGAGGTTACATCCTAAAGGTTACTAACCAAATGGCTCTCCATAAAAAAATGTGGAACGGTTGAGACTTTACATTGGCTTTATGACTACAGACTCACCTGTGTATCCTGCAGAGGTACTAAAGTTGGAGTTGGACGAATATTCAGATTTTGGGAGAGATGTTCATCAGGTCCGTCCTGTAATATTGATACTTCTGGGGGGAAAAAAACAAACAATTGACTGAAGTTGCAATCGTTTTTGTAAATTATGATCTAATGTTGTCTACAGTTTCATTGTTAAATGCTGATTGTTTTTAACGACAATGGTACAGGTGACTTTCATTTAATGAATGCTTATCATCTTTCACATAAAATGACATCCAAAACAAAGAGAAGTAAATATTATGCTCCCATCTTCGTCCTTCCTTCTTTCCTCTGCCTCTCCCATCCCCTTCTCCCTTTCTCCCTGATCCCCATTTCCACTTCTTTCTTCCCTGCAGTTCTCATCCCAACTTTTCCTCAGAATTATGGCAATCATTCACTAAAATTAAATTAGAAAACAGTTTTAAAACAGCTATTAAAGGTGGCAGGATAGTTATCCCATCTCAAAACTGGTTAAAATTATTTGCATATTTTATAGTCAATTTCCAAAGATAACAAGGGCCTCTAGAAATGGTATAGTCCACAGAGAGGGCTCAAATCTCATCATTGTAAAATTTTCTTTTTGTCGTTGCCGTGGTAATTCGGCATCTCATATCTTCTGACTTCCATTATTCATAGAAATTGGCATTTCTCAACAGTGGAATAAAAAGCTACTTTGGTTTCAAGATAAGTAAACATAAAAAAGATTTAAAAAATTCCCAAATAGCAATACTGCTCTCCTCTTTAATCATAACCGGAAATAAATTGATGCATGTGAACTCTGGATATCCTGTGATATAAATGCCATAAAAGTTGGCTCCAATGGAAAGAATCCATTTTAATTTAATGACGGCCATGGGAAATTAACTGTTTCAAGTTTTCAATATTTTAGAGATCAGTGGGATATATAAATATATATACATAAGAAAGTGAAAATAAATTATAAGAAATTAAACTGGGATGTTATATCAAAGACAGTATATATATATATACTTCTCAATCATTTTCCTCTTCTTCTAATTGTTGTTAATATAAAATAGCCATGGGAAATTAACTGTTACGTTTTTCAATATTTTAAAGATCAGTCGGATATATATATATATATATATATATATCCGACTGATCTTTAAAATATTGAAA
>JAAAKB020018307.1:0-14871 GCA_010014835.2 Apostichopus leukothele
AGCGAAAGTTGTGAGTCTCGAACTGAGACTATCAATCCTTATTTCGTGTCGCACGTACAACTTTTGTGGTGTCCAATATTGTGTCTATTAAATCAAGTGGAAGTTTCTTGCAATCTGCATTCAACTTGGCGATATACTCCTTGTTAGGTCTTTGAAACTGCTTGCCATGTGCAGTAGTATTGAAATAACCATTCATCGCCACACACTTGTGGATCATAGACCATCTCGTGAACAATTATTTCGTACATGTGTTTGTTATCAGTCAGAGATGGCCCATTCAGAAAAATGTTATCAAAACCATGAGTGGAGTCAACAAATGTTACCCCAAGGGTATCATCATTGCATAGATGAACCGCCCATCTCCACTTGGCCAGAACAGCAAGATTTTGTGAAGGGTCAGGGAAACAGAATCAAATGCAATTCTATTGATCGATGTATACATTTCTTCTGTTTAGCTGACATTATGCAATGTTCTTTCTTGAGAGTGTCCAGTTACTGATTGGTCTCTTGAATTTTTCTTCTTTTCTTCACAGCATTGTCTTCTTTTGCATCAACTTTACTGCAGATCAAATTTTCAAGTGGGATGTGGCCAACACACACTTCATGGAACCATTCTATGCATGCTATACACTCCATCATCAGATTTCCGTCGTGTGGACATCTACAAGTACAGAATATCTTCGTTGTAAAAGATCTGATTGCTTTTACTACTTTCGTTTGATTTCTCTCCGCTCCAATCAAACCCGTTTCTCCGATTGCGAGACATTTCTTCAAATCGCAATACATGTGTGCATGATCCAAACTTACTTCTGATGGATCTATTTGCAGACACAGCGCCGATGCAAATGCCAAAGCAAATACTCCACATGATGTGCCATCCTTCTGCTGTGTAACATTCATTATGTTTAAATTTATCTGGTTGTCTTTGCTTAGCATTAATGATACAGCTGTCTTCTTGAACAGTTGAGAATAATGGTGGGAACGCATGCTTTCATAAATGTTAATCTCTGACCGTGACACCCGATGGTCGACACGTCAACCAATGGAAATTAAGGTGGATTATTTCGACAAGTTACCCCGGCTTAACATCAAATCCATATGGCGACTGAGACAAACATGGTGGCTGTAAACCGTAGATATATGAGAACTGTTTCTTAAGGAGGATCTGGCCTGCTTCTATTACTGTGTCTGTTAAACACCCTTTCTGTTTACAATTCCTAGCTCAACTTGGGTAAGATACAGTGAGGGAATCTTACACTGTGATAACTTGTGTCATCTGGAAGCTCAGAGGCCTGTGGACCAGTCAAATCTATGACAGATAGTTCATCGGCATCAACGGTGGACTTGTAGCTGTCTTTGGTATGCGACTGGAGGATATACGATGGGGAAGGTTGTTTGATGTTTTGATGAGGTTTCACAAGTCCAAGAATCTTTTGGTTGGTCAGCTGAAGTACTTGCTGAAGTTGATAATGATGTATGCTTAGACACTAATTCTTGTGCACCTTCTGTGCCTGTCACTGAAGGTATGTCTCCACTGTAAGATTCTATATCTGAGTTGTTATCACCTGTAGACGTCTGATGGAAAACATTTTAACCTCTCACCTTTTGATTAGTTGTTGCAATGTGATTATTAAGCTCCACTCTCCCAAGTGCATTCAACTGCAAATTGTAACCTGTCTTTTGCTGTATTCTTCCAATTGGACGGTTCATCTACAAACCTTCTGGTGCTCTGTTTTGGTTACTATATTTGATTTCCTGCTGTGTGGAGATATATAGGGAGCCCAATTTTCATATCCTGCAATTCCTTGAAAGGGAATATTTTACTCCACCCTTTAAAAGACCGCTGGCAACTTGGTGCATGTCAACATTTTTCAGAATGCATCTCCATCCATCACATCACTTTCTGGAGTTTCCTCAGGAAGGTTCATTTGGCTGTTGTCGCAGTGAAATGGTCATTTTTTTGGCTCTAAATCCATGATGAGTATTGGTGGATGATGACCACAAATTACACAGAAAAAGTCATATTTTCTTTCACACATAGCAGCAAAGTGTCAATAGGTCCGTAGTACAGTCGCATAATTTAGATTAATGTTTCGAGCTTTATTAAGACACTCTACCTGACTACCTATCGCAATATGGCAGGAGATCCTATCCAAAAAGTCAAGAACTTCATACGTCAAGATATTTTGTTTCTTAATATCTGTAAGGTAAGTTGCATTTAGATCACAACTTCACATAGGTTGATACATTTAAGTTAAGTTCACGTAGTGTAAAAACTTTTGCCTTATTTGTGACAAGAATTGGTTGTGTCAAAGGGACATTACAGAACTGACAAATTGTACCAGATCCTCATCATCAGAGGGGTACACAAATTTTGACATACCAAAAGGTACAGAAATATTCTCATTTTCTAAATCTGCAATGTTGGTATCATTATCTTGAGCTACATCACTGAACAAAGGCAGTTCACCTGATCCTTTTTGCATTAGGAACCATAACACCATACACTTGTGTAGACAGGACTGTTTACGTCGACAACAGGAACAGTCGAGTGTATGATCACACGTATTCACTGAGACAACGCTTTGCTTGAGACGACAATAATTGTGCACATGCCCGTCATAAACTGAAAATGTTGGAATCTATCTCGAGGTTGACAAGGGAACTGAACGACTGGTTGACAATGACTTCTTGTGGCATTGTCTCTCAATTTGACTGATGAATCTGTAAAAAGTTTGTATTTCCCTTTACTGGACAGCGACATTAACGAGTTGTCTTCAAGGCAAAGTGGTCATGGTTGCGGTAGACTTTTGGAAGCTCTTTCTAGATGTTGGCATTCAAAGGACTGGTAACCACATCTGAAAGCAACTTCTGCTGCACTGATCAGTCGTTCAACTCGCACTTCAACGTGTTCTCAGTAGCACATGCTTGTTTTTGGACATGTCAGGGGAAATTTAATCCCTTAGTTGTTTACGCTGTGTCTACACGAATTCAATGGATAGTGGTGTCAGTGTTGTGTTTGGTACGCAATTGGCGATTGAGACTGCATCATTGTATTTTACCTTTGCAAATATCACATGATATCATTTCTTGAATGTTTCTGACTGTCTTCTTGGGTTCTTTGACTTCTTCAGTTTGTTTTTTGTTTTGGTTCCATTTCGGCTCAAAGATGTCCTCGGGTTGGCATGTGTTCATTAGAATCTTTAGAAGAGTTACCAGTACTTCCTCTTATCTCTGAGTTTTTTACTTCGGAGGAAGTGTTTTGTCTTGCATGCTCTATGATTGCCGGGTACCCAAACTCTTTCCAGCACTAACACACATGTTTCTCAAAGTCTATTCTTCTTCCAATTGTCTTGCCGCAAATGAAGCAATGAAAATGATGACTATGTGGTGAAGCAGTACTTCATTGATTGTCATTTTTCTTACAAAGGAAACAGGTAATACCATTGAAGATTACATTACTTTAACTCATCCAGTGACACGACATGTGTCTTTTTTGTCTTGAGAGCCTCCCATCACTGAATTGGCACAAGAAGCAATTGTCTTTTTCAACAGCACATTTTTCACCAAATTCTTCTTTGGAACAGATGATATGTACACATTAATTTAAAACTTCTGATAGTCTTGTTCAGTGTAAATGTTCATCATAACATATTGGTAATATATAACTTGCTCATATATCACAATATCAATCATTTATGTTCTTGCCATTTAACTTCACCTATAGTCTCCTTATTCGCCATGCACTAAGGTAGCATGTTTATATAATAACAACCTATTTTTCTTTTTTTTGGGTGTAGGTCTCGGGATGATTATGTAGTCACATCGGTACAAGTTTACCGTTTCTTTTGGTCGAAACAGTACTCATAGGCAGAGGTGTCGACAAGTCATTGAGCCCAATTCTCAAGTCATTCAGTACAAGGCTTGTGATGAAGTAACCTTGACGTGCATGATTGAAAATTGACTAATTTAACAGTACCCATGATTTTTAATTTTGATTTTATAACTGTATATATTTCAGTGTAAAAGTTTCGTATTTTATTTATCAAGATAGCGTTTTCTGTGTATTGTACTTTCATACTTGTTAGCATAACCATCCTGGAGTTGATTGGATTATTCAATTTTGGCAAGTTGTGGCTGGATTTTGGAATAATCTCGAATATTTCTATTGCCTTCCAAAGGATCATTGCAAATTTAGCCTATGCACTTTACTTCCATGGCTTTTCGCATTGCATACTCTAGTAGCGTTCTCCATTCTTTAAGGTATCTGGTAAAGGAATCTGTGACTACTCAGCCATGTAAAAGACCTTTTGTTGATACCTTTGGTTTAAGGAGGCAACGAACAAGGAGAGGAACAAAAGCTGGTTGCAGGTTTAAAAGACCTATTCTATCTTTGGTCAATGTTAGATCTTGTCAACAGAAAACTGTAAGTAACATTATTGTGTCGAGGGGAGTGGATTTTACCAATCATCTTAATCTTTCTTTCTTACAAAGCGCTCCTTACAAAATCAATGATAATGATAACCGTTTCATTCAAACTTTCATACGTCGAAGATTTTATCGCCACACACAAAGTAGTAAAATTGTAACTAGCATTAATCTTGTTGTAATCAATTGCAAAGATGAATCTAAGGGCCCTGATCCTCAACCATTATCTGTTTGTTTCATTAATGTTCGATCAGTTAAAAACAAAGCTGTGTCAGTTGCCGACTATGTTTCCTCAGAGAAAATTGATGTCCTTGCAATTACTGAGACATGCAGGCTAAGGGAACCAACAGACAACCATACATTACGCAATCTTGTTCCTAATGGTTATGATTTTAAACATATACCTCGTCAAGCTAACAGGCCTGGTGGAGGTGTTGGGTTTCTATACAATTCCTGTTTAACTGTGCAGGAAGTGATAAGCTCAAATCGAAATAGCGGTTTCACTCATTTTGAACATATGAACTGCAGGGTAGTAACAAGAATTCTCAATTTATCATGTGCGTCGTTTACAGACCACCACCCTCTACCAAAAGAGGACTAAAAAATACAGTATTTTGGATGAATGCTCGCAATTTTTGGAGAGTCTTGCCTCGTCCATTGATCAGGTTGTCATTGTTGGCGATGTTAATTTTCACCTCGATAAAGCAAATGATCTTAGTACCAAGCGGTTCTGCAGTTTGCTTAATGCTTACAGTTTTGTGCAAAACGTTACTGGACCCACCCAACGTGCGGGCCACACACTAGACACTGTTATAACCAACGAGTCCGCATCGAGTGGTTTTCTTTCTGGATCTCCGATAATCACCGATCCTAATCTTGGTGATGCCAATGGAAACTTAACCTGCGACCATTATGCTGTGCATTTCAACCTTGATATGGGTAAACCAAAGCATCCACGTAAATGTATAACGTACCGAAGGTATCGCTCTATACAAATTTCAGACTTAATGGATGACATAAGGAATAATGCCGAGCTGATGGTTACGAATCGTTCATTATGTGATTTGGTTGACATTTACAATAGCCAGTTGACACGCCTAATGGATATTCATGCACCAATAATCACGAAGTATATCACATTGCGCCCTAATGCACCTTGGTATTCTGATAGATTGAGAGATGCGAAACATAAGCGCCGTAAAGCTGAAAGAGTCTGGAGAAAATCAAAACTTACTGTTCATTTTCTGATTTACAAACAATCGTGCCGCGATGTAAATAAATTACTTGTCAAAGAAAAACAAAACTATTACTCAACTAAGATTACTGAATGTGGTAACGACATGAAGCAACTCTTTCAATTGACTCGCCACATTATGGGAGAAAATAGTAGCTTAACCTTGCCCGATCACACTTCGGCCGAGAATCTCGCAAATCAATTCAATGAGTTTTTCATAGATAAAGTTGCTTCCATTCACCAACGTTTTGATAATAACGTCAGTTGGACGGACATAATGGAAGCCGATGTTACCTTTAATGGAGAATGCCTTTCACAATTTGAACCCACCAATGAGACTGAGATACGGGAATTAATTCTTCGTGTACCAAATAAATCGTGTTCCATGGATCCTTTGCCAACATGGTTATTGAAGAGGTGTGTCGATGTTTTGCTCCCAATTATTACAGCCATTGTTAATAAATCCCTAGCCGAGTCTCTCGTTCCGCCATCATTCAAACAGTCGAGTGTAACTCCACTCCTGAAAAAAACCGGATTGAACAAAGACTCTCTTTTAAATTACCGACCTGTTTCGCAATTACCATTTGTGTCGAAACTAGTTGAAAGAGTCGTTGCAAACAGATTAAGTCACCACCTAGCTGTAAATGCACTGCACGATACCTACCAGTCTGCCTACAGGCAACACCACTCAACGGAGTCCGCTCTTTTGAAGGTGCACAACGACATAGCAGTTTCACTTGATTCGAAGTTTAATGTGGCTCTTATCTTACTTGACTTGTCCGCTGCTTTCGATGTCATCGACCACCAAATTTTGTTTCAACGTCTGGAAAAAACTTTTGGGGTTACACTAAATGCATTAAGCTGGTTTAAATCTTATATGACAGGAAGAAAGCAATGGGTCAAAATTGGCCAGACTTCGTCGACAGCTGTACAACTTAGCAGTGGCGTCCCACAAGGCTCAGTACTTGGCCCCATCATTTATTGTATGTTCACCAAACCATTGTGTGAAATCATAAAGCGGCACCAAGTCAACTACCACTGCTACGCCGATGATACGCAACTCTACTTACAGTTCGATCCCAAAATGCCATGGACAGAAATACAAGAAAAGTTGCAGGAATGTGTAAACAATGTTGGGATGTGGTTGAGGAGAAACAAACTTATGTTAAATGATGTTAAAACGGAACTTATTATTTTTTCACCTAAAACCCATTTGAAAGACGATGTAACTCCGCACATAACAGTTGGGACCAATACCATTTATCCTGCATCTATTGTTAAGAATTTAGGAGTTTACTTTGACTCTCATCTTACCATGGAGACCCAAGTTAATCATATTATCAAGTCTTGCTATTTCCATATTCGTAATATAGGTAGAATAAGAGATTTCATTACAACTGATGCATGTAAAATACTGGTTCAATCCCTCGTTACCTCTCGCTTCGATTATTGCAATTCTTTACTATTTGGTATATCACAGTCTCTAACAAACCGCCTACAACGCACACAAAATTGTGCAGCTCGCCTTATATCTAGAACTCCTCGTCGCAACCATATATCTCCTGTACTGTATGAACTACATTGGTTACCTGTACGATTTAGATCAAAATTTAAAATTCTTTTACTTACCTTTAAGGCTCTTAATCACTTGACCCCTAGTTACATCACCAATGAGACCATACCTTATATTCCGCCTAGATCCTTACGCTCAATGAATAAAAATTTACTTAGTGTGCCTTCTACCCGATCATCAACATATGAATTTAAACGTTTTGATTATACTGCTGCCACATTATGGAATAACTTACCCCAGGACATATGCAATATTAATATAGACTTAACGCAATTCAAGAAATTACTTAAAACTCTGTTTTTCAGAGCTGCCAACACAGATTAATGTACTTATTATTATACTTGCTGTACATACTTAATTCAGGTGTTATTATTGTATTTTAGTCATAATTTTTCTATTTATTTTTTATCATTTCTATCATATATTTTTCTATTCAATCTTACTTTTATAACCTTTTGAACTTTTTTACTTTTAACATATTTTTATCTTTTGCTGTTAGGCGCCTTAGAGCAATTTTTTAATTGTCTACACAGATTATTGTACTTTTTATTTTACTTGCTGCACGTACTCATGGGCGGGGGGTAATTTCAGCACATGATATATAAATTACCGGTATGTATCTTAACCAAATCTGTTAACGCGATACTACATTATTGCATGCAAACATAATTTGTAGGCCTCATATAACATGTCACTGAGTGTATAATTTATATGATACTTCACTATAGGCGTGTATACGCGTTATAAAGTACTTGATATATTGTACATGGATTAGTCATGCAGGAAATACTCTAACAGCAGATGTGCAGCCTCAAGAGCAAGCCAGACAGCCTTGCTTCTTGTTTACGACTTAATCATAGATTTAAGTGACATTTCTGTATAGGTAATTAGCACGGTGGCTCGACAGGCAAGTTTGTGTATATCTCCTTTCGAATTGATAGTCATACAGGAATCAATAACATATAATCGATTCATTGTTTTCGAATCCCGAAAATACCCACAACAACAACAACAACAACAACAACTCAATTGTTTGCTTTGACAGGTCTTTCAGTGAAAATGCAGGTAAGTCAATGGCTAAATTATATATACATCTTATACATTTTAAATGCGCTTTTCGGTTAATTTTCGATCAGTATAATTATTGAACGCTACATATACAGTGTATCGGTATGTCTACATTAGATTGACTATAGTGAGTGAATTAGTACGTTTGAAGCGAATGAAGAATAACTTGAAATTTGTTTTAGAATTATACTCGTTTGCATCTAACTAGTTACTAAATGGATCGTATTTGGCAGTATACTGCGAGCGCAGGCCTGGCGGACTGGAGCCTATATAACGAATCGCTAGTGACTGCGTGATACAACTGGCGGCGCTAGTGCCTTGAAACATTCGGCGCAATTGGCGCCTCGGACGAAACTAGCACCTTTCGCGATGGCCGAGGAATTAATGTGCCCACGGGCTAAACGGTGTACCGATTCGGCGCCAGTACTACTAGCCGGTAGGCCAGGCCGCTCTATATGCGTACAGTACATACGTACGTATGGTATATACCGGTTGTTAACATTACCGGAAAACAGGGCTTCAGTAAGAGGATTTAGGTTTTTGTAAATACATCACAAGTCAATAACTTCTCAATCATTATCCGCTGCAATGCAGTAGTACCCCATGTATTTTCATATTCCTAAAACGTAGGACTCAGTGAAAACACTGCAACGTTCAGGGACGTTGTTGTTATTAACCTCGATATACAGTCAAAACTAGCAGACTGGACTATACTTGTTTCTTTCGATATTCACCAATTGAAAAACGGTCAGGGTCATGTTTCTGATAAACTATACCGGTATGAATTCTCGTTGTAAGAAGTCACTCAGGGATAGAGCCTGCATGGACACTATGAAAACCAAGTAACTAGATCCACTCTCAACCACAGTCTTCTGACATCGAGACTGTATACGAGTACGTAGTGTCGCATAAATTATAAACTATTGAGGGCCTTTTAGTCATTTCTTGTATTCAAGTTTGTTTAAGATACATCGTGAAGTTAACATGTTTTACAAGTGGCCAATATTTAATACCCTATATTTGCTATAAAACAAGAGTGCGACAGTCGGATTAAAAAGACGTATAATCTTATCATTGTACCAAAATGTTAGGCATAATTAGTTTTCAGTCAATATCTGTAACTAATTAATGGTTTATATGTGACCTAATTGAAATTTGGTCTTTCCATCAATTATAATTTGAGTTGGCGTATGCGATGTTCTGCTGGACCCGAGGAACCGAAGGCGACCGCCGAAGTTGCTCATTGTGACCTGTTATTAACGATTGGCAAATGACAAGCGATTGTATACACCAACAGCATAGGTAAACCCTAACAAAGCGTCGGTAATCGGTATGAAAAGTCCTACTTCAATAATTAACAACAGATATACAAACATTGAAGCAACCGAAGATAACAGAAGCGATGAAAATAAAAGCAAAGTACAAGAACAAAACTAAATAAATAAAAGTGATTTACTGCATAGATTGTACGGTAAATCATGCCTGTTATATCATATCGCTGTGTTTAAAGGGACTGTGTATAAGGCGAAAAGAAGAAGGACAGGCACCTTGTTTGATGGTAACAAAATTCAGCGACGACCGTTTTGCTCAGCAAATGTTGAAAAATGGTCAACATAAAGTTATGAATATTATGCAGAAGAAGGTTTCTTAAAACCCCGGAAAGAGACTTGTTAAAAGTGTGTGCAAGTGTTAATATGTGTTGTAGCTATGTACGCCCATTAATAGTAGTGTGCTATATATAAGTCTGCTATTTGCGGTAGCTATATGTGCGCCATAGTGGTAGCTATATATAAGTCTACTATATGCAGTAGCTATATGTGCGCCTATTAATAGTGGTAGCTATATTAGTCTACTCTATATGCTGTAGCTGTAAGGGCCTACAATATGTGATGGTAGCTATGTACGCCCACTTAATAGTGGTAGCTATATATTAGTCTACTATATATGTGCGGTAGCTATATGTGGGCCTATTAATAATGGTATAGCTATATTAGTCTACTCTATGCTGTAGCTGAATGGGCCTATACTATACGTGATGGTAGCTATGTTCGCCCATTAATAATGGTAGCTATATATTAGTCTACTATGTGCGGTAGCTATATTAGTCTACTCTATGCTGTAGCTGTATGTGCCTACTATACGTGATGGTAGCTATGTACGCCCACTTAGTAGTGGTAGCTATATATTAGTCTACTATGTGCGGTAGCTATATGTGCGCCTATTAATAGTGGTAGCTATATTAGTCTACTCTATGCTGTATAGCTGTATGGGCCTACTATATATGTGATGGTAGCTATGTTCTCATATTAATAGTGGTAGCTATATATATTAATCTACTCTATGCTGTAGCTGTACGGGCCTTCTATGTTCAGTATACAAGAGTGCAGTAGCTATATAGCTTTCTACTGTGTGTTGCTCTTGCTTGAACGTTACGGTAAAGAGTTGCTCGATGAGTTGTAAACATTTGTTGTGACATGAAAGCAAGTTAGCAACAATTATCTAATAAGGAAGTGAATTATTCAGGTGTATTTCATGGAGGCGAGAGAACGCACAGTGCAAACAGATGCACGAATATAGCTTGCAAGAGGAAGCTGAGATAAATGAAGCTCTCTGTTGCAGTTGCGTGCCAGTTTATTTTTTATCTCTTTTTGAAATAACAATGAAACTGTTTGGAAGGCAATTTTTTCTTTGTTCGGTTCTACTTTCATATTTTGTGTGATATGATATATATTTGTTTTACGTTGTTCATCTTAAGTATGAACTCAAATGTGACCTACTTCGTATCAACTCCATAAAACAGTCGCATGTTGATCAGGTAATAATATATAGCGAAACGCTAACGCCTTGACGCAAAACCTTTGACGGGTGGGGTTAAGGGGCGTAGCCCCTGCGGGAGTCCAGGGGGCGGACTCAAATCTAGAAGCTAATATGTTCAAGTTTGCTTCTGTTTGGCCCCTGAATTGATAGGGCAGTCATAAATATATTTTAACAAAAGCCACATCTGACAAGTGCGGATTAGACCTGATTAAGAAAGAATCATCTATATTTAACATCCGGGTATTACTAACGGCCTTTTATCATGATTAATAAAATTGAAATTTGAACCCTTGCACACAAGAATAAAATCATAATGTTATACAGATGTCTACAACTTGCACACATTTGGTATCATAAGTACATTTGGAAAAACACACTATTGGGTATCTGGGCACATTTACTTTATCGGAAAACATAGAAAGCTATAAAATAAAGTTCAGGGCCGTAGTCTGGGTAGAATCTCTAGGGGGTGAGGGGAGGGGGGGCAGTTGAGGAACATCGAGAAACATGTATCGTCCAAAATGTTACATAGTTTCAACCCTTTCCTTTTAATTTCATTCATCAAATGACTTAAATCAATCGATCAAATTTGGATGAAGGTATATTTTGGATAGTTTATAACCAGGACTGCTACAGCAGCAGATCGTCAAGCCTTATGCTCTTCTTTTAAATGACCTACCTCCCTCAGCGTACTCCATAACTATGTAATAGTTGTTTGACGTTTCCATCACTTCCAACAATCGAATAATGTTAGGATGGCAGAGCTTTTGTAGGACCAGCGCCTCTCGTCTGAGGTTCTTCCGGACATAGTCCCGGGTGGCTATCTGGCTCTTATCGATCACTTTAACAGCAACCTGAACGACAGGTGAAGAAGCAATGTAATGAAATGTGACAATGAAGCCCGCTTAGTCATTCATGAAGGCACAGGTCATTAATGTTCTTGCCTACCCCCCCCCCACCCCCGGCACCACCATCCCCACACACCCCTATATTCAATGTCGAAAACTAATAGCGTATATAGATAAAAGAAACTTACCATTCCAAACGTTGTATAGCTATATACACTTTTTTGCGTAATTTAAAGTGGCTGTCATGTTACATTTGTTGATGGTCAATATCATATCAAGTAATCAAAAATATTACGTAACCCTTTACAAAAAGTGCCGATGATGCAACTTACCTTTTCTTGGGTCAGTAGATGTGTTCCTATTCTAACTTTAGCGAAACTCCCTTTACCTATCACTTCCCCTAAAACGTAACCTCCGACCTTCTTCCGTGCGCCTACGGAGCTGTTGGAACTCGCGAGCGAAGCTCTACGGCGTCCGGTTTGTGACATAGGTAACACTGGGTTGTTTTTGATCACTTGCAAATGTACTTTTCTTTTTCTTTTACATTTTAGTTCAATTCCAACAAATTAACTTATATTTACGTAAATACTACCGGAGACAATATTTTTTTGAACAGGTTTTACATTGGAATTGCTTACAGCATGTTTTTCATATCAGAGTCCTCCGTATTGAAATAGATAGTTAAGGACTTCTAGCAAGAATATTTTACTTTCAGATATTTTCAAAAATATATTAAATGTTTCCATTTCAGTATTCCATCGCAGACTATACATGAAATGTATATCGATAAAAGTTGCCAAGAGTTTTCTTTCGCCAAATCGCCCCTTCAGAATCACTCAACATAGAGATGAAATTTGCTCCGAAATACTCAATCCTTTACAATATCAGAATTTTTGGTTTGTTAGAAATCCCTGGTAAAAAACGGGTTTTACCGGATCCATCACAATCACCATATAGTGTTGGATGTTGTTAACTTGTGTTGGATGTTGAATGTAACACTTACGGTACAGTGTTGGATATATTAGAGCTAACGCTGATAATGTATCCAAGGTCCGTATATAACTGTCCAACATCACAAAGTTATAAAGATATAACAATAACAGGTTCTCCATTTAACCCGAGGCACATGTTCAACTATTGACTAATACCGATTAATCAATACGGAGGTCATTGGCTCTTTAGAATATAACGTGCCCCATACGGAATCGTTTTATTGATCTGGTTGACGAGATTGTCTGTGGTTCTTATAATAGGCGTAACCAAGGAGTTCCTTGTCTTACACGGTAATCTCTTTCATTGTTCATGATTCTCCTATAGGTCCACACAGGAGGTTGTTTACGAGAGTTGAGATTTGTTTCTTGCTATTGTCATGTTCCACCCCCCCCCCCCCCACTACCATAACATGATGCAGGTGACAACATATTATATCCTACATAATTATGTTCGTTACAGTATTCATAGCAATGTTCCTACATCTTGTGTAGTCGTTTTCGATTTGAATTGTGGTCGGCACTATCCTATAAACATTAGACGAGTGGGGAAATGCAAAAAAGGAAGGGGGAGGGGGAATGGGAGGGGAAGGTAACATGTCTACCATTAGGGTTCCATTTCAACTTACCCAATGTTAACTTATTTCTCTCGTAATTACTGTTACGGTACTAAAGCCAATAATAATTTTTGTTGGTGTAGGCTATTCATAACTCCAATGACATTCTAAGGCTCAAATCTCCTAACATAAATTAAACTGTCTGTGTACTTGAACAACGAACAAACATAAAAGAGTGATGCGGTAAGGGGTCCCTCTATTTATAGTTATAACCATTGTCATTCGGCTAGTACTCAAACAGGGGGAAGGGGAGTCCCGTACCCCCATCGTCATTTGGAAAATGGAAATGGCTCAGTCGGAGGAGTTTTTACATCCAGACGGGAAAGAGTCAAGCCACTGCTACGGGTGTACAACCCTCTTTTTCAACTACCAGATTTTAATTTTAGCAGTCTTTCGTTTAGAGCTAAATATAGACCTAAGTAAAGGTATAGTTTCAAAAGCCTCAGAATGTACCATTTGATTAGGTGCGCCTAGTGTGCCGTAAGTCCTGAAATCGACATATGTCGAATTAAATTGACATATGTAAGTTTCTCGTGCTCTGGTTGGATGAAATCGACGCCTAGTGTGAAATCGACAAATGTCAATCACGGACGTCAGACCAGGCAATCCCGTTCCTTGGTAAAATACACCTATATGCCCCTAACTAAATCTGTTGAGGAAAATTTAGAAGACCCCCCCCCCTTCAGCCTACGCCTAATCTTCCTAATATTTGTCGTGATCCTCCTCCCCGTCCACCTCACCCCCCCCCCACCTCCCCCACGCCAATCTAGTGCGGCAAATTATTCACATATGAGTACTATGAAGCTACTAGGAAAATGTCAGTCAATTTCGATCTGTGTATTAATGACCTTTGTGTGATAAATGAGCGTCCTTTGTTTAATGTTGAGAATCCCCGTCTGAACATGCTTACGTGGATTCGCTGAAGCAGAACGCTATAGGATCCCAGCACGGGGAGGGCGAGCTACTATCATGGCACCGAGAATTGAGGGGTCCAAATCATTGCGGTTTTTGGTAAAGTATTCGAAGATATCAATCTCCAAATTACCATTTTAATACAGTCGCAAAGAATCCAACTTAGCTTCTCTCAACTTATCGTAGAAATGTACATTTAATCGCCAATTGCTTCAAGTTCATTGTCAGGGGATTTTATTATTTATATTGGGCATGGCATCAAAGTTGAAAAGTAACTTCTTAAAATATCGGTTGTAATAGACTACAGAGGCGTATCCAGGATTTTCCAATAGGGGGGGCGTCAGGCATGAATGATCGCCGTCCTGGGGGTGGGTCTAAGGGGAGG